>JABJVR010005498.1:0-13479 GCA_025773905.1 Chitala chitala | reverse complement strand
CCCCCCCCCCCCCCCCCCCCCCCCCCCCCCCCCCCCCCCCCCCCCCCCCCCCCCCCCCCCCCCCCCCCCCCGGCGGTCCAGGGGAGGCAAACACAGTAGAAAGGGGTCACAGGTCAAGACGTACAGTCACAAGTATGAAATACAGCAAGTGTTAATGCAACAGAGGACAGAACACTGAATTACAGCAAAAAAGGATTAGGCTTGATTGTCCACACACATCCAAAAACCACCATCTGAGACTAAGAGAATCTTAGATGATTTAAAAAAAAAATCCTTATTATATTTCCTAAGAAACCTCTAAAGATTTTTAACTTCTACACATTCCTGCAGACAGCTGGTGTCCGCACACCTTGTCTGTTAGGCAATTCAGCTTAATGCAAATCTTTAGAGATGATAAAGGCTTAAAATAAAAGAGTTGCTTAAAGTGCTGGTGTTTGTACTTTAACTTTATTAGAACCTACAACTTACAAAATAACAAAACGTTTAATACTGAGCATCACAGCAAAGTAGAACATGAGCACTCCGTTTTATTTAAAAACCAGTTTATAAATTTTATGCATTTAATTTAAAATACAGTATATTTTTATTCTAAGGATATCCATCATTAAAGTAAGATCCCAGTAAGCATGAGGAAAACACAGATTTACTATGAGAAGTTAACACACCAGGAGTGGGACTTGAATTCTAATCATGTGTGCATCTCATTCAAGGAACTACAGACCAATCAGTACCAACAATAACAGCAGGACTATCTGTATCCCAACACCTCCCCGTACTGCAACCTTTTAATCAACATAACGTGTGCATTTTAGACATTAATATGACTGGAAAGGCTATACTGGTTGAAAAACAGATATATTCACGTGCATAAAGACGTAACTGGCACAAGATATACAAATCAGGTCGTTCTTGTGTGGACACCAGCGCCAGAAAACAACACACTGGTGTTACAGCACCATACAACACACACTGAAGTGTGGTGTCAAAGCCAAAGGTCTGACACAGACAGGAGCAGAATGTTAATTTCCGTGAGAAGCTGACAACATGTATATAGTGGATTTTCATCTGAAGGCCTGGAGAGCAAGAAGATACTAAGGAAGGCAGAAGAAGAAAAGTATTTGCTATTAGATGAGCAGAGGAACCTTGTTCCGAGGCAGGAGCTCGTCTTCGAGCCAGATATTCGGGGTTGAAGCAGATGGCTGGTCCTGAGTAGAACAAGCCAGTAAGTAGAGAGCCAAGCCTCAGATCTCCTGTCCTTCAGGTTTACTCCCTGAGTGAGCTAATATCAGGCCCTTTTCTCCCCCCGCTGCAGGCCCTGCTGTATAAACTCAAACATGAAGCCCCACTCTAAATAAACCTTCCACTCCACAAAAGATGCCAACAGGTGCGCATCTCAAGACATGCAAGACTGGCGAGCACTAGGGTGCGGTGTCGCGGGTTCGAAAAGAAAACATCCAGGGCAAAGCTGAGCAGCCCGAACAAAAGGAGGACCGTCAGATGAGCTCACATCGTGTGTAGTACATCAAAGGCGCTATAAAGTAGACCAAGCAAAGCAGGACGCATCTGGAGAAATAAAACCAAGCATAAAAGGAATTTCTGTCCACTAAAGCAAAATAAATAAAATAGAAAACAACAGTATAAAACCCCCAGTGACCCTACTGGAGTCCGGCCATGCTTCATTCTTCTGGGGTTAGAAAAAGATTCCATTTAATATGTTGACCATTAAGTCACATGACCCATTAAGCATGGATAAAACTGCAAGCAAAAGAAGTTGAAACATCTGGTGAAATGGTTAGTGAGTGTTCTTTTTTGCCATGTTAGCTGACCTTTGCAAATGCAAGCGCAGTTTTAAGAATTTTTGGTTTTACTGTTAGTTCTGGAAATACTATAAAGTGGTAGGAAGGACACAAAATGATTTTAACAATCTTTATGTAATAGTCACTTATTTCCTGCTATTAGAATTTCACAATAGTTAAAATATCTCAATCACCCTACTGTAAATCACCAATCCAGGTGATAGCCAATGTCCATTTCTAATCAGTTTACACTGCTTCAGTTAAAACTTTATCCAACACTACAAATCCTTACATAAAGTCTTCCTTAAATCTTTGAATGTTTTACCTTTAATAGAGCTAGTAGGTATGATTGCTTCAGCTGTCCCATAGCCACCAGACACTATGCTTGTCTCGTTGAGATTGGGTCCTGATACCATCACCTGCTGCAGGTCCTATAGCAAGAAAAAAGCCAATCAGGACACAACACAGTGTGAAGAGCCAATTAGCACCGAGCATAGGCTCACAGCCAATCAGCACACAGGAAAGAAAAACAAACAAGAACCGCCAATTAACACAATTTTAAAAAGTGGTTAGCCAACTAGCATGCAGCAAAAAAGGTGTAGGGAATACAGAACAGAAATACTGAATGTTCCTACAGGCAATTTTGCTTTAATTTGTTACTTTAATCAACATAACTTTGTAATATTTCAATGATACAAAGCAGAAAAAACGTTGCAATTTTAGTATTCATAAAAAGAAAATAATAAAAAAAAAAACTTATCCAGTGAAATTTTCCATAGAAAGTGATCATCAAATTAAAAAAAAAAGACAAATCATTCTGCTGACAAACATTTACACAATTAATTTAGTTCATGATAGACTTCGTGGGATCTTACTGGTAGGAATCGGGAAGAACAGGAGATAATGCAAGTAGCCATAAATATATTTTGCAATGTAAGTATTTTGCAGTGTAAGTACTCTGAGCTGGAGGGATGATTTATGCTGTGGGGTGGGGGAAATTACAGGTCCCAGCAAATGAAAAATATAGAATTGATGATTATAAACAGGGAAGCAAACAAAAACTATAAGGAAAAAAAAATTTAAAAAAAATAAATAAATAAAAATATATCTTAGGAGTTTTAAAAATTACTGATCTAGCAAAGACAAACAACCAAAAAGGCCTGAACAGTAAAACAGCACAAGACAGAGGAGTGGGGGGGGGAAACACAAATCGGAAAGAGAAGCCAAACACTTGTAAAGCTATACAGAATCATTAAGGTAAATGTAGTGTATCAATCTGTTGACACATTTGCTCAGTTAAAACCCTGTAATACAACAAGAACAGACAGGAACACTGGGAAAAGTCACCGTATACAGCCTGTGCAATGACATAATACCAACTCTACACTGTACCAAGACATCGAGCATATAGCTCAAGAGGTTTTACTGAACGGGCCTTTCTTGATTTCAGCAGTTGTCATTTGTAGAAAAATGCGTCTTCGACAAAAGCCCTGATAAACACTCTTATTTGTTCACCATAAAACAAAAAATGTCTGATGAGGTTAGCAGCAGCAGGTTAATGAAGTTAACACATCAGGGCGTGGGAAAGCCCTCTAATATTCCTTCATGCAAAGCAAGCACATTTAGCACATTTGGGTAGATACTATAGGGAGGCAAGGGGTGGAAGACAAATTGGCACACGCCCCCCGAGGAGCTAAGGGCCTAGGTGCCAATCCCTACCTACCTTCTCATCTAAGCTCCACTCAATCTGAGCCGCCTACATGGCAGGGAGAAACAGAGAAATAGATGCATGCATAAATACATCACCAGAATCAATTCAAACACAGAGGCCTCTTAGAGTGGGCCATTAGGCAAGTCACTGTTCATAGACAAAACTGATCAGCATGACATGCTATTTAACACACTGCGCAGTCATGGATTTCCTCATTTCACTCACAAGATGCATCAAGCAAAACCTTCAGTCAAATGATTGTCAACCACATTTTTATATGATTTACCCATAAATCTTAATCTGCATGCATCCCATAATTACTTGTCCTGTCCTTCATATTTCAACAAGATTTACAACAAAGAAAACACCAAGGACACGCACTAGTCCTGCAAAACATTTTTGCAGACTGAAAAGTGATCTCCACCCATCATTAATGTGTTGCACTGAAAATAAAGCTTCTGCAGGTTAGCTCCCATCCCTCCCCATCCCTGTCCCCCTCCCCCTCAGACCTTGCTGCCTAGTACTTTGTTCCTATAGCGCAGGTGGATCTGTTAAAAATGGCAGTATGGGACGCTGGTTTTCCTGTCCATGGCCCTTGCCTCCTCTTTGCCCCACCTCCATCAGCTCCCCACCCAGAATGCCCCACTATGTCCTCTCTTGTACAGGCATGAAGTCAGCATACCCAAGAAAATCCAGCCCAACAGACCCACCCAGGGGAACAGCTGTTGGCTAAAATCCAGGCAATATTTCCAGTAATACATTCAAGCCCTCAACTATGTATTCACAACAAGAAAAAATTATGGGAAGTTTATCTCACAAAACCTCCAAGTAATACAGACCATATTTAACACTAAGGAAAAAATTACAATGTTGTCATATTTTAACCCTGAGTCACACTTCAGCTTTTCCATGAGAAAGATTAACAATGGAGTTGAGGAAATGGTGATCATGTATAAACAGTGCTGTTCTCTGTACAGCCAAACACACCCAGCTGCTGCTGTTCTTACGCATTCAAGAGACATGAGGAAAACACCTTGTACACTTCGCAGCCTAAGTGCAGAGATTTTTCGTCCTTCCTTTGGAAACTATCCTTTGTTTAATTTGACATATGGTTCCCCTAATTAGCTTTAAATTCAGTTTATACAGACACTGTCTTCACTGACATCATTCTTTTACCAGACAGACAGACAGAACTTTTTTCATCCCCAAGAGGAAATTCTGTAGTTACAGTAGCAAGACAGTGTACAGATGGGTTACAACTATAAGGACAAAAGAAAATGTTTCTAAAAACTATATAAAAAAAAAATAAAACTGATATGAAGAAATAAAATAAAACAAAATAAAAAAAATAAAATAAAGGAGCCTAAACGTAATGCAAGACATTACAATATACAGAATACTGCAGCATACCGCTACACTGTACATTAGTGCAAATCTGGCAGGTGACTGAACTGTACAGTAAGGTGCGTTTGGATGTTAATCAAACAGCACGCAAAGAACATGGTTACACATGTATGTATTTATATATTGTTTCACAGTAGGAGGTCTCTCTCCCCACTCAGAGACCCAGTCATTGTACAGTACAACTGCTGTTGGCAGAAAAGACTTTCTGTAATGTCTGTCACAGCAGAGCTGAAGTGGTCACTGACTAAAAGTGCTCAGCTGTTGGACCAGCAAGTTGTGGAGGGGATGTGAGGTGTTCTCCATTACGCTCAACAGTTTGTGCAGCATCCTCCTGTCCACAACCGGCTCCAGAGGCTCCAGACACGTCCCCAGCTCAGAGCCAGCCTTCCTGATCAGTTTGTTCAGTTTGCTGGTGTCACTGGCTCTGACGCTGCTGCCCCAGCAGGTAGCAGCAAAGAAAACTGCACTGGCCACACCAGACTGATAAAAGGCTTCTGATGAACAAAAAAGCTCATTTTCAGCATTCGGATTAAACCCTACCTAGCATGCACTGATCTAGACCGCAGAAAATGCACATTGTGCAAGAACAAAATGCAACACATCTATTCGTTAGACTAAGCAACGATTAACTTCACCTTAAAACAATTTATAGTTTTAGCAGAACTGACTTACAACGTGATTTAATAAATAATGGCTTGTTTTCTTAGTATCCACAAACAATCCAGAAACACTTAAATATATTAGGGAAAACTATCCATATACAAAAAAGATTTACAAATAAGGTGTCTTATCAGTTATTAGATGCTATTAAACTGCAGAACTGAGTTTATCACACACGTTCAGCCTAATGACTCACTAGCAAAGACCCCCCTCTGGCAGCATCTCACTGAAGTTGTGAAAGCAGATAAGAAAACTGTCAATGCAGGGCTTACCTTCTGCTAGCCCACAAATAGGTAGTGTGACTCAACAGCTGGAAACTACCGTTTCAATACGCAATATATTTATACAGAAGTCAATGTGTGCTGTGGGGCAGCTGTCACTTACCCGCTCAAGGCTGCCATCTTCAGGCAAGTTTGCTGCATCTCCGTTGCTATTAATGGGGATCTCCATAGTAGCAGCCTTACCCATTAGGCTGCTCGCCATAGTGAACTCCTGCTAAGCACAAAAAAGGTACATTCATGACACAATGTACTTAAGCAGAAAAAACTATTAACAAGTATGAGTCTTATTTTGGAGGAAATTTCACTAAGTTTAAAATCACCGCATGTAAACTGAAGCATCAAGGTGCACTTCAAGAACTCCTTTTGTCCCTGTAATTAAAACCACGACTCATTCGAAAGACCGTACAAAAAAAAAAAAAACAAAAGAGAAAGATCTAGCCGGTGTTTCGAGTAAAGCCACATCACCCTAAGGACTGTTCAGTCAAAGCCAAGACACACCCACACACGTTTCTCCCGGTGCAAGAAGCTCAGCCTGACACTAAGCTCTAAGGACAGCTCGGTGACAGCGTGCTGCTAAATTTGGAACAGACTGATCTCTCCCAAAACCTGCGCCACAACAACGAGACTGAAACAACAGACAACATCCACTGAACGAGGCACAACTGACCAATTTGAAGACCTGACAAAAATATGCAAATCCCGCACCTCAAGTCATAAGCATGTAACAATGCAAAAGAAAACGTACTGCACATTAAACATGGTTACATATTATTTATTATTATATTGTTATATTTTTAGATTATGTTGCACATTCTAAAGAAACCTTTATCTGATTGTTACTTTGCATGTTAACTAGGATAAGAAACCGGGTCGGCAGTGGTGCCACACAGCACGCGATAAACACCTCGTACTATGCATCAGTAAAACCTGTGAAGGATTAATCTACACTATATGCAAGCTGCAGGAGTGTCTGGATCATGCATGTCATACTGACCTGAGCACGAAAACTGCTGGAGAAAAGGAGTCGCGTCACCACAACTGGGTAGCGCACGAAGTAGTGATTACTGAGCGCCTGCGATCAGTCCACTTTGTCAGTGGATTTGTTCCGACAGGTGCGTCTGAGGGAAGACAAGGCCCGCTCATCATTATCATCATCCATCTGTGCACCGTACGGACACCATACAATACGGCGATCACATCGTCAACGTGTCAAATTTTGCCTAGTCAATTTATAAACTACCGCCCAATGACACGTACTTTTTAGTGCACTAACAAACTATTTAGCTATATGTAGCGAGCTAGCTACATCACATTGCCTTACATGATTATCTTACCTGAATGCAAGAATAGATTTTCACCTGTGTATATGTCTGATACACTTCTGCAAAATACGCTTTAAAATAAGAATAAAAAGAGTGCATGCGATGACAGTACAGTATTAGTTTATTGTCAATTATATTTACATGGCTAGACAGCATTCATCTTCTGCTAGTATCCTCTCTCTCCTCCTCCTAGTACATGCAACGTAGGACGGAACTGACGGCATGCTTTAAGCCCCCTCCTAGGACGCCCAAGCTCCGGCTCATAGAGTACTCTTTTTTGCATGAGGTGTGGTTTGCTAGAACAGCCAGCGAAGCCTTTTATACCAATTGAAGCTATATGATGTTAATGATATCTTTACATTATGTCAGTTTTAAAGAACCAGAATCGATAATGCGTGAAAGAACGGGATGTTCAGCCACCGCTGATGGGACAGATCCCTTACCGGGTCACGTGGTAAAACCCTACAAGCTCCGGTAACCTGAAACTCCTAAAAAATCAAGGAGTTAGTATAACTATATTAAAACTGAAAAGCACTCTTAATTCATAACAGCGATGCTCTAATCCTAAAAAAATATCGAGAGTCAATCTAACTTCATTTCTAATAACTATGAATAAAATTAAGCAATTATAACTGATCTTTTGAATTTCTGGATGTCATAATTCAAACTACACGTTTGTCCTCATTTCAATTTTTTTTTTTTTTCTGTGAGCGTAATTTAGAAAATATTAAGCTATGCATTTTTCCGTGCAGCGCCGGTACGGATATTGGTGCGCTGTCTGTATGTGTCACAGCGGGGCGGTATAACCCAAGGGGACAAAATCCGAAACGATACCTGACCATCCTGAAGGCTGCTGTAGTCTTGGCAAGATATGTCAAACCAAACGAGTAAGTATAGGTAGATGTTTTCATGTTGAGCACGAACGAGATAAGGTGCGTGTGTTTCAACGAAAAAAGCACGTGTTGTTTGAGTCGTGTCTGTAGTACAGTTGTAGTTATTCTATAAAATACGATGTTCTTCATTATTTAAGAATTACTTTTGATTATAGATCATGGCCAGTGTTTAGTGTATTCCCAAAAGATAATAATAATAATAATAATAATAATAATAATAATAATAATAATAATAAAACGTTTATATTGTATAACTTTATTTCTTAATTTGAAAACTACTTAAGGGAACAAGCAGCAATATTCCGCACCAGCAGTGTTCTGGTTGGATGGTTGGATATCCACTTCATTTACCCTATAGACACGCAAGAAATGCTTCAACCTATGGTAGAATGTCAACATAATGATCAAATTTGTACGGCTCTCGTCCACACACTTACGTGGAGACAAAACCACAACAGAAGAGACAAGAATTTCTACAAAGCTTGTCAGGTTTTTCCCAAAATCCAAGGAGTTCTAACTATGAATGAGTTACGCTTAAACACAATACTATAAAGTGATTAAGATCCTGAAGTAGGAACGGCCTGTGCAGACACAGGTGGAAAAAGAATTACTTGAAAATGCTTTTTAGAAGAACAGAAGGACTTGTTTTGCTTTTTAAAAGAACAGAAGGACTTCTAAAGTGATTTGTTAAGTTGTTTATGTCCGTGACCTCAGTTAAACAGCCGCAGTCGTGAGTAACATCCTGACAATGGGCATTTTCTGTTACGGTAAACGTGACTCAGGGTTAAACTGAAACAGATATGGTTCAGCTACAGAAACGTGTTCCAAAGCAGGAAGAGATGATCCGCCAGTGTCTGTCTGTGGGTTTCAGGTGCACTCTGTACTTGGATCAGTTCGGAAATGCTAAAAAGTACTGCGTGAAGCAGTGTCCAGTCACCCTGTGTACGACACACACGAACAGACACTGCATGCTGGGATACACCACCATGCACGGTGAGTATCTGTGAACTCTTCTTTACAAATGAATTCTTTTACAAAATTATCAGATAATTGTAATTCCTTTAAACCTGCTGCCTTCTCAAGCTCTCATTCAGCGGACATCCAAACTTCACTGAAATCCCCACAAGCTAACATGAGTAATCTTGTTTCATTGAAAAGGGTGTAAAAATGTCTGTAGTTGCAACATAAAAAAGAAAATCAGGCCTGTAGCCAGTGTAAGTCAATCTGCTCATTAATATTAATTTGTTTCAGTTGGCTGAATTGTATTTGCAGCTCCGGAAGGTTGGTGTGTCCCCCCCCCCATTAACTCCATACACATCACAAAACAACGGGCTGCGGGGTGACAATGATGAATATTAATGGTGAAATGCAAAGTGTCGCCCGGTGTCAAAGTTCATGTGGAGTTGAATCCCATCTGAATATTCTCAAAGCTTTCTCACTAAAATCTAAACACTGATTGGGGCATTTCAAAAGCATACATGATAAAATATCCCCCACAGAAGGAGCGGTTTCTCAGCGAAGAAACCTTGAACTGACAGCGCCTTTCTGGATGGAAAGCGGTTAGCATACCAATCGAGTGGGAAACAAAGGCAGAGTTATCCACGTTTGTGGTGGACTTTAAATTAATTATAGGCCGTCTTGTCGGGAACTGCCTTTTTGGTTGTACTTCATACCCGTTTGGGAATCAGATTAGGCAAAACTTGCATAAAGGCAGATCCTTTTGAAATGCAGCACTTGCAAACATCTTGCACTCCGCTTCGGCAGTTGGAAAGCTCTTTGTTTACTCGTTTCATGCAAACGGAGCAGCGCACGCCCTACGAGCAAGAGTCACAGATACAACCGGAGGGGAGACTGTGTCAGCTGACAGGCTGAAACGCTGACCTCATGTTTACTTCCAGGTCACAGCTGTGCCAGTGGGAGGAAGGATAAAAGTAATGAGAGGCTGATCCATAACTCCAACTAATTCTCCACTTTGATATTCACACAACTGCTTTATTTGGAGAATTCAGGTTTTACGTATTTTGTGTACTTGCTAAATATCCGTTGTCTGTTGTGCAACTCAACGGCTGCTGTACCTGTGTATAGTCTTTAGCATGTTTTTATAGCATGTCAGACAATGAATTCAGAATGTATTGTTGCAGTGACGAAACATTGATTTTATTGGCAACTGTTAGTTGCTCGTCAAAAAAAATAAACTGTTACATTGCTTATGTGAACATTTTTTGTGTTTTCCTACATGTAGATAGTTCCTGTGTGTGATTCTTCATGCTCCTCAAACCCCTGTTTCACAATTTTAGCCTGATGAACCTTGGCGTTGTCAGTCTGGAATACGCCCGTGTCGTCAGGAATGAAAAGTCCACTGATGGGAGAACCTGGCCCTTTAGTAGATTCCGATACTCAGCTGACTTCATTTTATGGCTGCATAATGTTGCTGAGTTTAGAGCAGACTTTTTGAAACTATACCAGCTAATAACACTGGCTCCAGAGGCACACCGTGGCATTTTTTGGCCAGGCAGTGTATATGTGTGACCAATGATGAATTCTGTTGATTCCATTGATCTATTAGAACATTAATATTAATATGTCTTTTACAATTAGGTTTGATTTATATATTATTTCTTGACTTTTCTTGATTCTGGGTAAATAAATAGTACCATCCAGCAAAGACTGGCAACCCAGCCACATTGAGAAGGTGTGTTTTCACTTAAGATTTAAGGAGCACAATAGGCATTACATACTTTCACCTACGACCCTTGACCTCTAAATTATTCATGGACCACAAAAAACTGAGCTCTTGGGTTCCACTGGACTTTTAAAGCAGTTGTTTTTTTCAGTGGAGAAGGGAAAGCATCAACTGTGTTTTCTGAATGCTTAACAACCTAAACGAAAAAAACTGGCATTTGGCAGACGCTGTTTTATACGCAAACACACATGCACACAGAAACATATGCACCTCTGTTACAATTTCCTGTTCCCAGCTATCCTTGCTGACCAACTGTCTGCATTGTGTGTTAGGTGGCAGGAAAAACTGTTTGTGTACATTGTAAACAAAAAGGTCCCATATTCCTTGGATGCTGGGACCAAAAATGATGTCATGTCAAGTGGTTTGTCAATTAAATGAGTCATGGAGGTTGGAGTCACATGGCATCTGACTCAGCAATCTCAGGACATCATCAAAGACCACAAACAAAATGATAGTAAGCAAGGAAAAGAAAAACAAACCGCAACTGCAGGCCAGTAATATTTTTCTGCCAGAAACCTGGTCATAATCTAGGCCAACTGCGTACATTCTCACGCAAAACCATGCAATGGATGGTTTACCACACGTGCAACCATGATTGCTTTCATATAGCTTGACATTAAGAGACGTAATTTAGGTTAAATACACTTACAAAACAACTGCTCCCCTTTAAGGATCCAAACCTGTAACCTCATTGACATTAATAACCACTTTCTCAGTGAGCACACCCACTCCTAACACTTACATGTAAACATAAAAGTTTTTCCATACTCAAGAAAGATCCCCTGCTAGTCTTGAAACCCCCACGATTGAGCAAAGCTTAAAATCGACGTCACAAGATCGTGATCACGAACAGTTCCAGCCATACATAACCTTTGATTAGCATTCTGTTTTTAAGTTCGCTAACCGCCTTTCCAGATGTCCTTTGGCATTTATTGACGCAGCACCGTGTGTTCCTTCAGTGGGAGTGGTAAGTTCCCCCAAGTGGAAAAACGGACACTAGTCTAACGTGGCACTGCGCCGCGCTCAGGATTTTTCAACTGCTATGTCATTATTCTCTAAGAAAAAGATTACAGGCAGTGCTTGTTGTTTACACCACATAGCACATGGGCCTGATCTTTTATAGTTCCTCATTTTATTTCAGAACGTGCCATTTCAAACAAACTGTCATTTTTGCTCACGGTTTAATCAGCGTTTATTCCAACCAAGTACGCGCAATCCGTCATCATTACGGACTCGTGTTGACGTTGCACAACACACTTCAAACTTGACAATATTTTCCAAAAAGACAAAAAAATTGCATAAACAATAAAATGAAAACCCGCCATACATCTGTTTTTCCCATCACGTTTATCTGATATATCTTTAAAATAAAGGTTCATCGAGTTTATTGTTGTTTATTGTTTCCTGGCTTTTATATGTAATACAAAAGAAGAACAAAAATGATCTACTTTTGGAGGGAAGATGGGCCGTTCTTGGTAGCTGTCGTGCATCATCTGAGAACATCTACCCGTAACGTGCGAGGCACTATGGCAAAGGAGCAATGTTGCTTTAATAAGACCCATAATAAACAGACCTGTAACTGTAGGGATTTCAGAGGTCAGGGTTACTGTTACGAGTCTGGCCGAGCTCTCCGTTGCCCAAAATTTCACTTCATTAAAATTAGAACCTAAACTGTCTTGGTTGGCTCATGCCTTGTGTGTCAGCTGTCCAAGTTTCTGACAAGGACTGAGAATCGCGGTGGGTTCATCAGCGGCAGTATTCCGCAATAGCTTGGAGCCGTGTCAAGCCACGAGGTTCCCGGACTTCACTAAGCAGAGAGCCTGCCGGCTGTTTATGCTATTGGGAGGCAACAGCCAGCAGAAAGTAGTATTCTGCTGCCCTTGAGTACATCTCTATGCATACAGTTCATAGATACAGCTACCCTAGGGTGATGTGGGCATGCTGTAAAACATTTGTGGTGCTTAAACGTTAGGTCAAGTACCCAGCTGTTTGATATTATAGGAACAATTTTGTTAAAAACCAAAATTCACTGACTTGCAGTAAATAAAAAAGAAAAAAGCAAGCCACCTTGACAGCACTTGTTAAGATGCTGTTTATTTAATAACAATGTTACAGAGATGTGCCTTAATTTTCTCCCTTTGTATCATTAGTAATATAGTTTATCTTTAATGCTGCCTATTGGGTAGCCTATTTTACACAAAGAATGCCAAGGTTGGGATTTGAACCAGTATCTTCCTGGTTACAAGATATATTCTTACCAACCATATTAGTTGAAAGGATGACTGTGGGCTGATTTACATGTCAGTTTGTAAATCTGAAGATGATAAGGGTGTTGGGGTGGGGTGGGGGGGGTTATTCACTTTTTTTTTGATCCCCAACCTCTTAAGCAGTAGTCAGGGCTAGAAACCCAGTGGAAACGAAAAATAATTTTACTGTAATGCAGACAAGGGAGTAGTAGTTAAAGCACGATGAAATCAGTTAAAGCATGCTGGTATCAGATGCATATTATAGCAGCATATCTGTGAATAGTGGCAGTGCCAGGATAACAGTCACACATCATCTCCACACAGCACTGACTTGGCAGTGCCAGGGTAACAGTCACACATCATCTCCACACAGCACTGACTTGGCAGTGCCAGGGTAACAGTCACACATCATCTCCACACAGC
>JABJVR010005497.1:0-13479 GCA_025773905.1 Chitala chitala | reverse complement strand
TTAAACCCCAGTTCCTTTGTTAGTTCCTGGTTCTGCTCTTTATTAAAACTCCCTTTTTTGCACATTCGGCCTCGCCTTTCTTGCCTGCTTGGCACAAACGTTACACAGGGACACTTTCCTTTTAACCAATTTTGCAATAGAATCAGTGGACTCCATATTTAGAAATTAGACATTAAAGTTCTTTTCTTTATCAAAAATAAACAGTCTTTATCACATTTATATAAGACATTTTACACTGTATTTGTATGTGCAGGTTATTTTTTTCTGCTTTTTGAGATTTTCTCAAAGTGATCAAGATAACAAAGCTTTAGACTTGAATGCTTATCTTCTTGGCATGTCCAACACATCAGTTTTATTAATCCTTATTAGTCGTGCAATGGGGAAATTCTCTACATCTGACCCGTCCCCTGAGGGGAGCAGTGGGCAGCCAGCCACATGCTGCGCCCGGGGAGCTGGTACTGAGGGTCTTTCTCAAGGACACATCTAGCTGTGGTAGGAATCAAACCGAAAGACTTTCACATCCCAGCCTGACGTTCCACCCACTGAGCCATCAGGCCGCTTAAGTGTTCTTGTTTTAATCCTGGAATTTAGTTTTTGTTTTCTTCCTTGTTTTTCCTGTCTCTGTTAAATTCCATCCTGTATTGCATCAGGACCTCCACTATTTTTTGACAGTTTCACTCCTTGCTGCTCTTGATACCCCAGTGCATTATGGTTTTACTTAATGTGATCCAGTTTACACCCACAGAACACCAGATGTGCCGGACATGGCGTGGAGAATTCTGCGACCATGTCCTGTATTGGGTTGGCACCATGTGCAGGGTGTATCCTGCCCTGAACTCTAGGCTATCTGGTATACACTTCAGTCCTACCATCACCATAACCCAATCCAGGTGAGCTCGACAGATAAATGAACAACAGGTTTACTTGTCCTGTACAATTCAGTTTGGTTCCTTTTGTCTCTGTCGGCAACGTGTTTTCCTCATGCTTACATCTACTCCTCTGTGTCCGATACAACTGATTGGACACTTTGTCTTGTGCATTTGTGTGTTGTTATGAATGATTAATTATATTTATACAGTCCGTCCACTCATAAATCAGTCTGGCAGTACTATTACGTCTTTTAGGCATGTCCAACTGGTTTCTACCTAGTTGTTGGCATAACATCGGCCTGACATTCTTTCAATTGTGTAAACAGATTTAAGTGAGTGTTTGGAAGCTCATGTAATCCATTCACACGCTCTGCCTTTTGTTGCTGAACAACTGAACATTCATATAGGCTTCAACAGGAATGTGCTTATGTCTGTAAATCAGTAAAAGGACATAAAGCTTATCCAGAGGTGTCGTGTTTTCAGCTTTTTTTCATAAAACAAAGTTCAGACATTGATTTGCTTATAGACAGTACATCTGGCAGTTTTAATTTAACACTGAGTGTTTATATGGGTCCTCACTGACTCATTGTGGACCCATATAAACACTCCCAGTGTTAAATTTAGCAAAGCTGGCAGAGTTAAATTAACACTGTGGGCATTTGTATGGGTCCTCACTGAGTCAGTGTGGACACATATCAACACTCAGTATTACATTAAGCAAAGCTGGCAGTTAATTTAACACCGAGCTGTGTATTTTCCATGTTGTAGGTAAGAAAAGTAATACATATGACTGAAAAATCCTTAAGATTTTAACTTTAACTTTTATGAAATGAACTCTCACTGTCATCTTAGAAAATGTAACCCAAATGGGGCACAATGCCAGCAGGAATGACCAATCATGTGGGTTCTCAGGTCCAACCACTGGAAGTGAAATGAAATGCATACATATAGAACAGTATGAGATCAAAGTCCTGCTGATTCTGCATGGTGCTCCTGTAACAACCTCATAGAGGACTGTAGCACCCCTGAGACATGGTGCATTTGCTTTTCCTCCTGTGGGAAATGACCACAGTATTGGTCCCCTCACTTATTCTCATTCAGCAAATGTGAAGAAAACCAGGGCCATGCAGACAGATGAATAATTCATTTTATCATATTTGGGAAAGATTTGGTGTGCCCTGTGGTGGGTTGGCGCCCTGCCCTGGGTGTCCCCTGCCCTGCGCCCTATGCGCTCTGGGATGGGCTCCAGGCTTCTCCGCGACCCTCACCAGAAATAAGCAGTTAAGATAATGGATGGATGGATGGATGGATGGAAAGATTTGGTGATTCTAAATTTCCCTCAATGAAAAGCCACAGTTAAAATTGCTGAGATGTATATCAGTATATATATATAGTGTACTTTTTAATGTTTTCCCAAATTATACTAATGGCCAAAATATTGTCCATACGTTTCAAAAGCTGGAATGATACACATGAGCTCTTGCATCCAGGAAAAGGCTCACACAAAAACAGTGAGTTGGATTTCATGCAAGTCCAGCCCTGTTTGGAGTTCTCCTAGCTAATGAAGATCATCTGGCACTGATCAACAAGCAGTAAATGGGCTTGTTTCAAAGGCGGGTAGCTGAGCTGAACATGTGAGAAGGAGGCATAAGGGCATACAGGAAGAGCATGGAAATGGAAGCCATGTGTTAGTCAATTTATTTCATGTAAACATTATTCTGGCTCTTTCTGTGGCTGGTGATTTTAAGGTGAAAACTGTGCTTTGTGAAGCATCAGTACAATTCCTGATTTCTCACTTTTGGGTTTATGCTTTTTCAAAGCTCTAGCATTCTTATTGTGCTTGTTTGACAGGCAAACTCTTTCTTTACACTCCGGCTATAATCTGTGCCTCTTCTTGGTTCAGTCAATGAATGTACTATTTTGAGCTCTGCCCATATCATCAATTCAATTTATTTTTATATAGCACCTTTCACAACAGCGAGCCTCAAAGCGCTTCATCAAAATAAAAATCATCAAAAGAAAAGAACCGTCTCTCTTCTTCTCTCGACCTCACACAGAAACATCTACTTCATGTTCCCATTAAGGCAGTTTGGGTGTCAGCCAAAAGCTACTAGGCCATTAGCGTAGCACTGTGAGACTTGAGGCTGTGCAGGCAGCCCACAGGTGAGAAGCTGCTGTTAATCATCATTTAGGATTGCTGTAACATTATATCTGTATGGAAACGTTTTATTTCAGCTATTATCGTTTATCAGAATGTCACTTTATGCTAAAGCTAATAACAGTTAAATAGTGCGGAAGCATTGCCGGTAATTGTTTTTATCATATAAATTATTGTTACATATGCTTGGCTGTGTGATTGTTCGGTGCCTGTTTATGATCAAAAGAAATTCCTCAAAAAATGCATATTCCATACATATGTATGTTTTTCACAGCTGTATAACTTCACAATAAATAGTTTTTTTTTGTTTTATCTTTTACTGGCACATGTGCAGTGTGTGCCTCTGAAGGTCTAGAATGGCATGGTTCTTGATGAGGTCTATCCCGATGATGCACTCGTCCCGGATGGGGGCTATCCAGAACTCGCATGATGGACGCTCCTCCCAGCAGCACGCGCACGCGCCTGCACCCGACCATGGTCACCATCTCTCCCATCACCGAATGCAGGCGGGCCTGGGGTTGTCCCTCGCAGTCCAGGGGTGTGTCTCCAGTCTCCGGGAGCAAGCCTGGTCTGATGAGGGAGACCGTGGCACCACTGTCGATGAGGGCGTGGCAGCGGAAGCCTTCAATGCTGCAGCGCATGGACAGGCTGAGCAAATCCCCCAGTCGACCCACTTCGAAGGGGGGTTCTTCGCTGCCGGCCTCTCTCCAGACCCCCGACTGCACTGGGAATGGGGCTCTACATACGGGCGCCTTGTGTCCCCGTTTTCGGCAGCGCCAGCAGAGTGGTCCTTTACCCTCATTTCTCGCGCTCTCTCCTGCGTTCTCTGTCCCGTGCTGGAGCTGACGCACCTGCTCGTCCTCGCCGTTTTCCCCCTCCTCTTCCGCTGTGCACACAGTGGCCATGGGTTGGGGGCAGGGAGTGAGAACCGCCTCGATCCGCTCTGCCTCTGCGAGGACGTGGTCTATGCTGTGCGGGGAGAGAAGGTGGACTTCTTCCTGCAGGCGCTCAGGAAGCAGCGCCGCTAGGAATGCCTGTAGTACCACGCCTTCCTGCACTCCCGCAGTGTAGGCGGGGTATGCTTGCCTGGTTAGCATGTTAATGTCCGCAGCCAGGACCCCCAAGCTCTCTCCCTCCTGCCACTTCCGGGCGTTAAGCAGTTGACAGGTGCTCTACTTGTCTTTCCTGTCCCCGAAGCGGCGGCACAGCGCAGCCTTCAGGTCCCCCAGACTGCGTCTGGACTCGGCATCCAGATCTAATAGCACCTGATGCACCTTCCCTTCCAAAGCGAGGCCAAGGCGGACCACGATGGTATCTTCGGTCCAGCCGTTAGCCGTGGTTACCAGCTCCAGTTGGACCTTGTACGGCTCCCAAGGCTGCTCGTCATTGTATCTGGGGATCTTGATTGGCGCTGGCATGTCCGCGGCAGATTTCCCTTTCGAGTGGTATCCCTCGGTCGCCCTGGGTGCGCTCGTGTCCTCTGCTGCGCTCAGCCGGCACTGTGGAATGTTCCGCACTGCTTTGCTCAGGAAACAGACCAAATTGAGCAAGCCTCCACCTGCCCCAGGCCCTGCTGAAGTAGCCCTGTTGGCAACCGGAGCCGCCACCAAGGCACCACTCACCTGCGTCCGCGCCGTGCCCTGGGATCCAGAAGACATGGCTGCTGACCACGTTAGACGTGGCTGCTGACACCATCCCAGTCATCGAGTTGACCCTGGAGCGGGAAAGTCCTCAGCCGAGCTGTTCACAGTCTTCAGTCTTCCCGGCATTGTCCTTGTTCTCAGTCCAGGAGAGCTGAGGCTAAAGTTAAAACTAAAGCTAACTAAAGACGAAATAGTAAAGGAAGTAAAACAAATAAAAACCCTAAAAGACTAAAAAGGACAACTGAGGGATCCCCGTGGCAGCGGTGGTCAGGCCACCTACTGCTACGCCGTAGTTCACCCTCAACGTCCTTCTATAAAAACCCTAAAAAAAATCAATAAAAGGGTAAAAATCAGACACAACCTTTATGAAGCCTTGGCAGCGGTAAAAGGATGCAATACTTCAATATCTGAACCAACTCATTTATTACATCCTTAAAAGGACTCAGGCTCCTGACAAGGACATTTGGGGCAGATCACAAAAAGTAACAATCACCCACACGCACAATCACACGAGGGATTTGGGGCAAAGGGTCTACACTCATATGCCCAAACACATTCAGGGTGGAACACAACTAAATTACAAGGGTTGCCGAGAAGGTGCATAATCGACCTTCCCGGCTGCCGACCATTGGCCGCAGCACTGGCGTTACAATACTGTTCTTAACATTTAAGCACACTGACTGACAGGTGAAATTCAGCATGGGGCAGGTGTTGACACAGCGATCAGAAATTTACCGATAATTTAGAGAGCAAGTAAATTTTACTTACAACATAAATAAAAGCAATGGAAGATGTTTCCTTTTGATGCACAAATTGGGAAAGTTTTGTAGAAAACTGCTGGTTCTGTTTTCATGGGGAATGTAATTATTAATAGTTAGTTTGTGCACTCAGTACATGGCTGGGTTACATGGACATTTTTTTTTTCAATCAGACTGAAATAATTTTGACTAAAGATTACAATTTACTGTTGATGCGGACACTAATCCCACAAAATGAAGTGTGTTTACATGCTCAGAGCATGTAATCTGAATCAAATTTGTGTGACATGCAAAGTGTTTCCGCCAGCATTGACATATATTCCGGCTTCAATTAACTTTTCAAAAACTTTTTTTGTCCAGCCATCAAGGTGTTTAATAATTTTTTATTATTTTAAAGTTTCCAAAAAGTAAGTAGTATACACCGCAGACCATCTTTGTTGCTGCAATGTTTCTGTGCCGCCCAGAAACACAGTATGTCACCTAATGTTAACCCCACCTGGGACAAGCATGCCCAGAAAGAATACATTTATTCCAACAGGCGGGAAATGATCAAGTTACTAAAGGGTTACGTTTGGATAAAGCCGAATCAGATCAGTCTGTTACAAGTGAGATGGTTATGTGATGCATTTTTATTCTGAATGAGCCATTATTGTGATTAAAATTGGTATATCACTGCTGTCCATGTAAACACAGCTAATGACAACAATATCAGGATTGGGATTTATCTGTATTTCTTCAGTATTTATGAATGATTGTGTCTGTTCGAAAGTGGAAGCAATAGTAACATTTATTTTCTTTGGTATTGCTGATGTTGCGTTCTATACATGATTAAAATGCTCTTTAATCTGATGCGGTTTAACCGATCTGCAGTTGTTTTTCATAGTTACTACAGCTGGACTTCAGCTGAGGAAACAAACTGCTCAAGGGCTATAGGCCATCTGGGACTTTAAAGTCCAGCTCCCGAACAAAAACACTGGGTTCTCTTTCTCACATTCCTTAGTTATCCGGCCGAAGAGCTGGAGTTGCTGAAGATTAGAGCAGAGTTCAGCATCTGTGCAGGTCAAGGCCCTGACTATGGGAGAGGCAGGAATATAAATTCTGAGGGCTGGACCAGACAGCGGCCACTGAGTCCTTACAAATGGTTCCGAATGTGGTGCCAACATTGGGCGCCGCAGCATAAACAGAAGGAAGCGCAACATGCAGGAAGCGAGACAGGAAATGTCGAAGGTGCATTTGAAGAGGGAGGCATGGCAGGCTTTGCGCCTCGTGCCTCTTGGACAAAGGTGAACATCAAACACAGAGTATGCTGAGGCAAGCCCAGGCGTGAATCAGGAATGCACCTCAATGCTGTAGGCAAATATAAGGATCAGTCAGCGCACTGTACTGTGGTAAATCAAAAGATTTTATAAACAGGCTCACTAGGTAGGAATTTGTGCATTTACAAAATCATTTAGCCCAATGTTTTTCTAGTACATGCATAACCAGAAGACTTTCATAATTTAAAAAAAAGTGTGACTGAAGGCAAAAGGAAATGACTTCACTGCTCTTTAAGGCTATGCAGAAGAAAAGTTCATTTCCTACAACACAATAATTTTACAGGGGTTTTACTTAAAAACAAAAACTCACTTTACAGCCATATGCTAATAATTAAATAACATTTTTATTAGCAAATCAAATCCATCATCAAGTGGTCATAAAGATTGTTGCCAAAATTCTAAATTCTCTTGCTTATGTTTTCACAGCATCTGGATATTGACAAACACCATCTGTACAAAATAAAACATTAATGCTGGATTTTGTAATTTCTTCACAGAGAAATTACAAATGTCAACTCCGTTACAGTTACACAGAGGTATTCACTCAAGTCCCTAAACCTTAACACCTATAGTTCAGGAAAGTGCAGTCAATTCAATTCAATTTATTTTTATATAGCGCCTTTTACAACAATGTGCCTCAAAGCGCTTTACAGAAGAAATTGCAGATGTTAAGCGGTAGGAATAATTACAAATGAAGCCAGACAACAGTGGAGGAAAGGAACAAAAAACAGAAAAAAAACCTCTGGGGGCCCAAGGTTGACTGGCTGCCCAGACCCTCCTGGGCATGCTAACATTACAGAATAAACAGGTACTTATTGAGAGTATGAATGTAAGTAGCACTATGAATGTAAATAACACAGTACAGTCCTCCTTTGTTCCAGGTGTTGAAGTAACTCTCAATAGACTTGTGGTGTCCCTCGGGCTGAGCTTCGTCCAAGGTTGTATACTAGGAGTCAGCAGCTCTAACAAGGCATGCCGCTCAGATGGTGCCCAGGCAGGCACTGAGTACACACATGCACAAAGAGAGATTTCAGAGAGGGGTTAGTAAATAATATGAACACTAGCAGCTCCATAGCAAAATATTACAGTTATTTTGGCATGTACAGCATGCGCCAGCAGCAGTAATTATAGAGAGCTATTGAAACTTTTGTTGGAAGGCAAAATCAAAAAAGTAGGTGTTCAGTTGGGATTTAAAGACTGAGACCGATTCAGCATCCTGTACATATCCAGGCAGACTATTCCATAGACTAGGGTCTCTGTAACTAAAAGCACCAATACCTTTGTGTACGCATAGAACAATAAGAAGGCCTGTGTTCTGAGATCGTAGTCACCTCTGATTGATATACCGGTGCCTTGCCTTGCAGTGCCTTATATGTTAACAACAGAATTTTGAAATTGGTTCTGTACATAACAGGAAGCCAGTGGAGTGATGACAGTACAGGACTTATATGGTCATAGTTTCTGCTTCTAGTGATAATTCTACCCGCTGCTTTTTCAATGCACTGTAAAGTCTTTAGTGTATGGTTTGAACTTCCAGACAATAAAGCATTACAGTAGTCTAGCCGACTATATAGACAAAAGTATGCATAATTTTTTCAGTATCTTCTGCAGTAAGAAATCAACACAGCCTAGCAATATTTCTCAGCTGCAGGAAGCGTACCTGTGAAACTGCATTAACAGAGAGCCAAAGGTGAGTTTTGGGTTTAGAGTGACACCTAAATTGTGCACTGAGTCGCTAATAGAGGAACAGAGGTCAGTAGCATTGAGGGCTGAACTGAAATTACTTCTAGCAAGATCATTATCCCGGACCAACAAGATTTCAGTTTTATCTGTTTAGTGATTAGCAGTTTGCGTTCATCCATGTTTCAATGTCTTTGAGACATTTTACTAAGGTGTTAGCTGATGTCATTAGGTTTAACCGCAAGGTATAACTGAGTGTCATCAGTGTAAGTATGATAGGTGATATTATACTGATGTATAATGTTACCTAAAGGTAGCATGTAGATGGAGAAGAGTCATTTGACATTTGAACATAATAGTAACAGTTTGTGAGACAAGAATGAAACCACCTAAGAACTGTTCCATGAAGACCCACGACACTTTGAAGCCGGTTTATCAGGATAGAGTGATCAACCGTATCAAAGGCAGCACTAAGATCTAACAGAACTGTCATATTCCCTGCATCAGACGAAATCACAATATCATTAACCACTCTAGTCAAGGCTGTTTCTGTGCTGTGTTCTTGTCTTAAGCCAGACTGAAACTTATCCAATAAATAGTTAGTTTCCAAGTGAACTTGCAGCTGCATTGCAACTATTTTTTCCAGAATCTTGGACAGAAAAGGGACATTTGAAATAATAGATTTAATAATAATACATTTTATTTATAAGCACCTTTCTAGACACCCAAGGACACTGTACAAGATAAAACAATCAACAAACAAATAAAACAAGTAGGGTGAAACAATGGATAAAAAGCTGCATAGAGTAAAAACAGGACAGGACAATATTTTGTAGATGGAAATATGCAGACCTGGTGATATCATTGATGTGGGACTGGAATGATTATGAGCTGCCAGACTGGTGTTTTAAGTAGTGGCCTAACAACTGCAACTTTAAGTGAGTTGGGAACAGCACCTAAAGCCAGAAAAGTGTTTACTAAATGTTTGCTAAAGGTCCTACTAAAATTTTTATCGAATCCTTAAGCAGTTGCGTTGGAAATGGATCAAATGGACAGGTGGTGGATTTAGCATTAGTTATTAAGTCTATAAGGTCTAGCACATCAGTTGGTGAAAACACACTAAAATGTGTTATTAATGTTGCTGGTGGTCTTGGAGGTTGTATATTGGAGCATAGTCTGACTCTAATGTTGTTGATTTTATTGAAGGTAATAAAGTTATTACTAATACTAGAAGAATCTTTAGAGGGTAAATTAGCTAATGTTTTAAATAGGAAAGAGGGGTAATGTTTGTTATCATTAATAAGCTTAGAGTAGTATACTGAACGTGCACAGTATAGCACATTCTTGTATTGGTTTAGGCAGTTGGACCACGCCAACTGAAATAACTCGAGACCTGTAGACTTCCACTTGCACTCTAATTTATGGTATTCCTGTTTTAGATGTCATTAAACCGCGGAGTACACCTGGTGGTTCTAACGGATGTAACTTTTGGTGGAGCTACTTTGTTTATTTTCTGACTAACTATTGCATTAAAGTTATATGTAATTTCATTAATACATGCACTATCAATGAAAACGGTGCTCAGCATATGTTTAAAAACAAGGTAAAACTGAGCTGGTAATTAGATCAAAGTTATTGTTGAAGTTTGAATTATAGGTTGAATATGGTGGACATAATGTCACATACTTCCACCATATAACAAAATTTAGATGTACCTGGCATTGAATGTAACTAAAAAGCTAAATATGGGACCGGCTAAAATTCAGAATGAGACCCCAGGCATACGTCTTTCGGTTGCCATGTGTAAAATTTTCATTAATGACTCCCAGATGGCAAAGGCCATTAGACTTTAATGCATTGTATAAAAAAATATGCTCTGAAGAACGGTGTAGCCAGTAGAGACTTCAGGACACTTCTGTGGTGTGTTTGGTGTTTGGTGTTTTGACATACAACCTTTGTGCTTTGTGTCTAGGTTTTAAATTGGCTTTACAGGGAAAGGGTCACAGTTTGTGTTATTTCCTAAATAAACACATTCTGAATTTGCACCCTGAAGCTCCATTTGGCTCTCTCCTTGCTTATTGTGCCAGCCCCTCCTCTCAGCTGCCCACAAATAGGAAGAGAGACATGTTGCAAGCAGATAGCAGCGTTGTGGCCAAACTCACATCTGACTGATATAAATGAATAGACAATTCTTTGTACCACTAACAGGATGGAGACATAGTGTGGCTGGCACAAACATGAATTTAGCAGCTTTTTTAGGAATCTAGGACATGGGTTACAGAACATGCTAAGATGACAAACTGGGGGCAAGCTTTGTCTTCAGATGTTAAAAATACATCACCATTGCTGAGCTTCCATACTCAATGCAAGCCTTGACTCCAGGTTCTAATTTCACCTGAAACTGATGGGATCTGCATAACCTACACTTACCAGGTAGAAAATCATCTACAGGCTCATATCAAAGGAGGTTATTTTGCATTACTAATTTCTGCATTTAAAGCCTAACTGTTTTTTTTTTATTTCTGTAATAAAATTTGGTACTAGTGCACTAAAAATGAACATACTGTTGAATATGTGCCAACTGATTGAAAAGTGGGTCCTTAATTGTTTCAAATACAATTTCCAAGAAACACTTCTTGAGAAACCAACAAGTACACTTATTATAAGGTGTCTTACTTGTTTATGAGATGATGTATCTTCCCTTTAAGGACACAAAATATTTTCTCTGCTATAGGGCTTCTAGGTTTGTGAATTCACTTTGCACATTCCAGATGAAGATGCATAACAGTAGCCAAAACTGAATTTTTGTTTTTCCTCGTTAAATGGAACCCATCCAGCCACCCAGAACTCCTTACGTGGATGAAGTTCCTAATATTTGATACAAAATCTGTACGAATCGAAGACAATTTGAATAGTGGAGTGGACCAACTTTCACAATATAAAGACACTTGATCTGTTTTATAGTTTGATCAAAGAGAACAAAATTCTCCAAAGGTGAGTGCCTACAGCTCTTCTTGATTAAAGTTAAAACAAAAACAGAGCAGCAAAAAAAAAAATAAAATTCCTCTGGGAATCAAAACTACTATGAACCCCACAAAAATATCTTTATTTAACCTAGTAAATACCCAGTGTTATTTCAGCTTTTTTCCCAGGCCAGTGAACAAGTGAAAGAAAGCCTAAAGAATCCTGGTAACCTGAATGCAAGCCTATTTTTATTAATAACACTGCAAGGAGAACTTTGCATTAATATTGTCCTGTGGTCACAAACCTATTAGGAAAGTCTTGTATTTTTTGGTAGCCTCTCTATACTTGTACTGTGTCATTGTGGAAATGTAGTATTATCTAACACAGACTGACTCACATCTGGCTACGTCCAGGCACATATAACAAAAAAATATATATTACGTGCATTATGTAATTTGTTACAAAGAATGATAGTATATTGCAACTACCATAGAATTGTATTTAGGCAGCGTACATCTGTATTATAATGGATGTATTATAATGTCAGCCATGCGGACAAGCCATTCAATTCAATTGTTTTCTTAATTAAAAGTTAATGAGACAGAGGACAAAGACACATATAAAAGTAGGGTGGTCTTCTAGTTCTGTTCATCTTGGGGTTTTAGGTTTAATTATCATTAATGAGTCATTCTTGCACCATCATCAGCAGTATGGTCGTTAAAATATTTCCAGGATGTTCTGTTCTGTTGTCTTATCGCCTTTCCCACACAGCCACGCTATCCTTGACTCATTCTTCTCTGTATTGGTTGACGTCTGTCTCTAGTTCACAGTCCTCGCAGATTAGGAAGAGTTTGTGTGTGGCTCTGTATTTCTATGTCTGCAGATGCCTCTCATGTCAGTAGTGTGTATGGTTGTGTGTGTGTGTGTACATCTGAGGGAATATCCAGTGATATGGAAAGATGCCTTTTCCTCTTATTTTCAAGGACACAGTATTGTGTGATGTAAAACTGAAAGTGAGATATGGAAGACATGCTCCAAATGTTACTCCGTTATAGCCTCCTGCAGTACCTCAGCAAGAAACTCCACAAGCCACACAACTTCACTCATTTGTATTGATTTCTTCAACTTTCTCTGTAAAGTGCTTTGAGACATGCTGTTGCGAAAGGCGCTATATAAAAATAAATTGAATTGAATTGAACTTTGAACTCTTTCACAAGCTGCACACCTATAGACAGAAAGCGTATGAATGTACCATGATTACTTCTACGAAATTCTATCTTTAAGATTCCCACTTTTGCTTTACAGGAGGTAAGTAATTTAAATAAATAAAATGGAAATTTTTTCTTTACGAGCTGATAGCCAAACAAAACAAAATGTTGGAACCCACAGCCCTGACCAAGAGAAACGGTGTGGAAATAAATGAAGGAAATAGTGCAGACAAGATATATGAAACTTTCTATGGGAGAAAAAGAAGAAGGCCACGTGTTTTTTTACATGGGCACAAGACACTTTTTTTAAAGGTGAAAAAACACTTGACTTTGAGAAATGCCAGTTCATGTATGATGGTCATGGACACTGCTTACATTAGTCTTCACACAAGGGTTCGTTTAATGTCAAAACTCAGCAAAAACTGTCAAGTGTCAAAATGTATATTAGCAAAATCAAGTAACCTTTACAACGTAAACATTTATTGAAAATGCAAAAATGTGACTGAGACAACAGCAGCGGTCAAACCTCGATAGTTTAAGTTCTCTCAAAGACAGTGAACTCTTTTTGAACCCGCATCGTATCAGACAGGATGTGTGCTTCAGCAAATGCCTCATTTAAGAGGCGAGCTTTCCCAGAAACTTCAGAAGCCGGCGTTTTGCGTCTGCGATTCTGGGGTCACCCACTCCATGTCTGTCCCATGGCTTCTAGTCTGCTTGCTTCCTCTTTTCATCTGATCCATAGGTTCATGAGCTGCACACTGAAGCCTGCTGAGAGGCCCCCCCCCCCCCCGGGGGGGGGGGGGTGGGCCGGGGCCAGGGGGGGGGGGGGTGTGGGGGGCGGGACAGGTGCGGGGGGGGGGGGGGGGGGGGGGGGGGGTGGGGG
>JABJVR010005496.1:0-13482 GCA_025773905.1 Chitala chitala | reverse complement strand
TGTCCCCCTCTCTCTCCCTCTCTCTCTCTCTGTCTCTCTTTCTCTCCCTCTCTCTCTCTCTCTGTCTCTCTTTCTCTCCACCCCCCCCCTCTCTCCCTCTCTGTCTCCCCCCCTCTGTCTCTCCCTCTTCCTCTCTCTCTCCCTCTCCCTCTCCCTCTCTCCCTCTCTCTTCCCTCCTTCCTCTGTGGGATACAGTGCTGTTTTCCAGCACGTCTCTGCCTTTATCCCAACCTGCCAGCACTGTGATCTTTGTACTTTTTCAGCTGTCTCTCTTGGTCTTTTATTCCATAACTGTCTAATTTTCATCCATGAACTTTGCCCCATGTGCTTTCTGTCTGAGGGCAATTATTCGTGCTCTAACAGTACTGACTGTGAGAAATAAGGGTTTGTATAATTAAACCTTTTGTGTTGCTGTCGCAGCTGTGATGCAGCACATGTGCACACAGAGCTGCTGCTGTTGCTGCTGCATTAAGTGCAGTTGTTGCTTTTTCACCATAATAACAAGCAATGCTGGCAAACCTGTTTTACTCTTGAACCACATTTATCATCGCATTTTCTAGTTCAGCTTTACCCTGAACCAACAAAATGCTGAAACAAGAGGATGGTTTGCCATCACAAAACATAGTTCACACCAACCCCCCTGTCCCCTGGGGCTATCAGCCTCCACCTCTGTTTGAAGCTAGATTTGCATGCAGAACTGTGCTATGCATAGGCACTCCCCTCCTTGTACCACTCACATCCTTCTTCATATACCTCTCATTCTACTCCATGTACCCTGTCACACTTGTAACCTTTCGCAAACTTTGTTGTAACTCTAACACTCCTCTTTGTACCTATGACACTCTTCCATGTACCCTCCCACACTCCTGGCACCTTGTCACACCCCTCATTGTACAGTGTCACACTTTTTCCCCCACCTGGTCTTTGTGCGCAAACTCTAACGTCATTGGGGAGAGAACGGCATTGCATTAAGAAGTAATTGGAAACTATGAAGGAACATGCGTGTTGCAGCTATGCAATTTCAGCATTTTAAATCAGACTCAATGTGATAAACATTCTAGTGCTGACACAACTCAGCAATAATACTAGAATCAGACCACAATCCATACATGCATATCAAAGCTAAGTGAAGTTCAAAAGCCCTGTGGAAAGTGAAAAGTACTGAGGTCCCTAAACCCCTATGGAATGTAAAGTATGGACCAGGAAGAGTAATAAGGTAGGCATATTTTAATATTTCTCTCATACTTTAATATTCAGAGTTCGCAGCATGAGACAGACGGGTGAGGGAGACGGGGAAGATGAAGGGGTGGTAGATGAAAGAGGGGCACGTTGTTCAAAGAAAGAGGAGGCTGAGAGTGGAGAGAAAGAGAGAAGTAGGAGGGGAGGCAGCAGAGGGATGAGAATAATTGTAAAACGAGAAACAGAATGCAAGATTAAAGGTGTGTACAAGGGTGAACGTAGCTTCACATTTTCTGTGGTTTTATCATTCCAGCCTGCTGTGCAAAAATAAATGCCTGTAAATTGCCTTCAGTTAGGATGGGGTTGGGGGCAGAGTGAGGGAGTGGGAGAATGAGGCCTTTAAAAAATGACACTGGTCGGAGAAAAGGTCTGGAGTGACAGGGAAGTTAATGACATCACATTTCAGTGAGCTGGCCTGAATATTGGTGGGTTCTCGTTCTGCATTTTTGCGAAGTTAAACAATAATAATAATGCATTACATTTGTACTGTGTTTTTCAAGACTCCAAAAGTGCTTTACAATGGAATAGGGACTTTCCTCCAACACATCTAGTTCATGCACTGTGCCTTGTGTTGCGTGTGTGCATCTTTACATGTGTTCAGTTGCAGTGTTCTGTTCCTCAGCATAATACAGCAAACAGATGTTAGGAGCCTTGGAGGAGCTGTCATCTGTGGAAGCCATGTTTGTGCCTCCTAAAGTATGCTAAAACAGTGGGTCCTTTTCAGAAGCTGAGTGGAGCAGCTCTTTCTACACGGGCTCACCTTCTACTCTTTCTCGTCTCCGCGGCTTGCCTCTTTCCCACTCTCTTCTGTACTTGGGCCATAATTCCCACGTGTTTGTTTTCTTCCCGTGCCGCGCCCTGTTTATTTTTGCCCAGTAACAGTACTGGCCAATCACCAACGTTTCACTGTCAAAAGTAGATGTCGAGGGTCCACACCAGCACGAGTCCGGCCGTCGTCGCGGCAATAGATGGCAAGAACAGCTCTTCATTGAGCTGGTGTTGCCCAGCTGCGTGACAAGGAGCCCTACCCAAGACACACCCTGCTCAGTACACGGGCACCAGAGTGTAACCGTGGTGATAGCATTCACCAGATTGAGGCCCTAATTTAATGCAGCCACACTTCCTTCTCCATTAGCTCTTTTGTAAGCTTCAGTTTTATTACAGTGCCATCACTCGCTCTGAATGTGACACATTGTCAAAGCGCTATTATATTGGCCTGAATTGGGTCCTGCTTGCTAGTCAAAGATGAGCAGCATTAACGTCCTGCATCAGCGTGTGTTCAAATCGTAGCCTTAGCCAGGGTCACTTATAAATAATACTGCCTGTGCAATTCTGACCCATCCATGGACATTTACTAATTTGTCAACAGCCATTGTTTAAATCCAGCTAACTTATCAGGCCTTAACTGTCATAGTCACTTAGCATGAAATCAGCTATTTCTATTTCAAACCAGTAAAAAATGGTACATGAAGAAGGGCAGCCAGTGAAAACAAACAGAGAAATGCTACTTTTCCAGCACAAACATTCAAAGGAGAGATTCACTGTGAACGCATGGCCCTTCACACAATGCGGAGGTGGACGGGTCTTACTGACAGTGCTGCAAAGACCTACAGCTCTTTGCGGGTGCTCGATTTTGTGGAAACATCAAAGGCATATATGAAACCATTTAAGCTTGTCAGAATGCTGGGGATGGGTAAATTGGATCACTGGCTAAATCCTGAAGATTACAGCTCTTAAGTCACAAAGCTAAATGCACTGTGGTTCCTACTCGGACTCTTTCCTTTTCCCATGTGTGTCGTACAATCCTCCAGCACGTGCGGTAACCTAGAACTCAGTGTGCAAAAGTTAACTGTCACAAGGCATTATGGGCCTTCTGCAGCACCCGTGCCTGAACCCTCCAAGTGTATATTTCCAACAGCATGTCTTTTTTGTCAGATTCTCATTTTAACTATATTGTCTCGTTCTGAGTAGGTCTCCAATTACCCTGGGGAAGAAATGATGTTTCATGACAGTTTTGATATTATGTTAATATTTCTACCTTTTTCATACTACAAGGGTTTCAATGAGAATTCACTGAAAGTTGACAAAATACATACACAGCAGTGATACATTTTTAGAAAAATTCACTTTTTTATTAATGCTCTTAGCCACTTCTTTCTTTTCATTAGGTTTCTCCATGCCCTGACATCTCTTCCCCTCTGTGTGATAAATGCCAAGGTGACAGGAACTCAATCCAAACTACATAATGCTCCCCCCAGAGGAGCTGATTTAACCACGACTGGACGCTGACCTTTTTCCACAGAGAGGAGAAAGGTAAGTTCTGATGCAGCAGCTGTCAGTGACATGTAAACACACGAAGCGGGAACTGCTGAGGTACTATGAGTTTTCTGTGTATATCAGGAAAAAAGAACACCGGAATGTCACCGCTTTTCACTTGTCAAAAACTGGGAAAGGGAGAAGTTTGAGGACTGGCAGATTTGAATATACTGTAATAGAGAAGATAGGTGTGTTATGTTGTGTGAAGAATTTGTGGATGTACCTTTTCCTGTAGTCAAGTTTAGTTCCTGTTACTGTCGATCTTGCAATACAGCTGCTGGTTCACAAGTCTTTAAGCTTGTCTGGGTGGGCTTGTGTATAAGAGTGTCAGACACCCTGTAAGCGTGTGTGTGTTTGTATAAACTGTGTCGGTGTGTGTCAGTATGAGAAAACACATTAGTCTTGCTTAATGACTTCAGTTGCTGTGGTAACAGCATCCCGTTGAGACAAATTTGACAGCCTGTGGAGAGCGAAAGAGAGAGAAACCAGTAAGAGAGACATGGCGTGTGTGTGTGTGTGTGTGTGTATGTGTGTGAGAGTGTGTTGGGGGGTACATAGAAAACACACTAGTAATGGTGTGACATTTACACTTATGTGTGTACATGGTTAAACTGGTGTGTGAATAAATGATCTTCTGTACCTCATTTGTTTGCTATGTAATCTTGTATTTTGTTTAAAAAATACCATTTTTGGGGCATGCTATGAAATTTGAACAGGATACTTGTTAAATTATTCTCTAGTAATTGATTGTTTTTGCTAATTTATTAATCACTGACCCCTTTCTAGATTCGTGGAACAGAACATGGATGAACAGAGATATTTTTGCTTAAGAAAATCATATCCAATAAAATGTAATTTAAAATACTAATACTAAATACTGAGCTTACCAGTGTGTGGATTGATTGGTTTTTGTGTGTCTGATCTCTCTGAGTGCATATGTAGACAGGATGGTGCTGCCATTCTGTAAATCTTATAACACTTATTTACATATTTTGCTTGATTTCTGCCATCTTAGGTTAGTTTTGTTTATGCTTTCATAATTGCAAAACTCTGCCAGTTCAGCTCTTGCAGTGTGCTGGAGGGCATGTGCTGGAGAAAATTATTTCATTTTTAAATCCTTTCTTTTACAGTGAAACATGTTGTTTGTAATTATAAGAAATTCAAGGAAACAGATGAGTTGCTATGTTTGTCCTGCTCCAACTGTAGTTGGTACAATCTGCATTGCAAGGCCTGAAAATTAGCTCATCTGTGCAGCCAAGAACATTATATGTACAGAAAGCAAATTTAAGTCAGAAAAATCAAATATTCAAAATTTTAAAGAGGAAAAGAAAGTGAGGCGTAGAGTTTAATTTTTTGGATTAGTTTCTCTGGTAACACTTTCTATGAATCATTTAACACAAGACCTCAATTTCACCTTCACATGCTGCGCATCGTCTATGAATGTTTCATGAGAACAATACTTTTGTCGAGCACATTTTTCTTCAACTGCTATCGTTTGATTTGTCTTGGATATACGTTTTCGTTTCTCATGTGTAAAGGCGAATGTGATATTATTAGAGCTGCACTTATGCCAGAGATGATGGAATAGACATGAAAACTCAAGCAAAAAACATTACTCCACAATATATTTTTTTTCTCATTTGAAAGATTACATATAACAGCAAACGTACAACTGTGAGGCCCTATAAAGCTTACTCAGTAACTTTAAGAACACTGTGTATCACATTCTCTGTAGTGTAAGTGAGCAAATCAGTACCCCCTTTTCAGACAGGTGTGTAGGATCTGAGTACTGAGTCCCTTCTGTTGCTCAGCTTTTCTGCGCTGTTACTATGGCAGTACTGTGGCTGCCAATCACAGACACCCAGTGCCCCTGTAGGATGGCCCCAGGAGCCTCAGCTCTTCTGTAGTAGGATGAGTTAGTATGCTGAAATGGTTCCCTCATTCAGCCAAGATTGTGGCATAATTGTGTGATCTGGCACAGAAAACCTTATTATCACACTCGGATTATGCTCTTTACATTTGTTTTCGCTTCAAATCCTGGTTCGTGCACCGATGAACATTAACGATAGCCTACATGCTCATGCACGCAGAGGATGCGTACAGTACGCACCGAGAGGAACTATTTAACATACACAGAATGAGGAAAACACCAACAGATAACAGTATGGATTTGTGCACTGGATCTTCATTCTCCCTCCCACACCCTGAACTCAGTTTAAAAACCTGTTGCTGTACCTATGTGACACATTTAGTCAGCAGCAGCAGCAGCACCTACACACCTGTTATTCATGTCCCATCTTTATGGTCAGTGCACAATCACCCTGCCTTTTGGCTCACTGTGCTCTGGGGGTTGGGGGGGCAGGCTGTGATGTTCACACTCTTAGTGGCCAGTTTAGCTGAATCATGTCTCCGGACTGTGACGACAGACTGGGATAGTAGCAAGCTCTGTGCACATGGATGGGATTTGAACACCTGACCCTGGAGGTGTCTGCCAACATACCACCCTGCTGGTTCCTCATTATACCACAGAAACAATGGTGCATAGACTTTACTTTCAAATGAGACTCAACGTGAAAAATTTTGTACTCAACGCATTCAAGACACAAGCAACTGAAACACAGATGCGTTCTCTAAATTTCCCCCCCCCTTAGCATCTGCTGCTAGACCTGTAACCGTGGCAACGTAACTCTCTTGCTCTTCCTCCACTAGGCATCTGACAAATAGAAGGAGAGAGACATAAAATGTTGGCAATTTGTAAACCTTTCCATTGCTCATTCTCATTTCCTCTTGTTAATATTCTGCATGCACTGACTGTTTTTCAGAAGGTTAATATTCTGTTCTTGAATACTACACTAGTACAGGTTTACCTTGTGGCTTTACACATGACAGACTCAGGTGTGTTCTCCTTATTGTCTCCCTGCAATAATCATCACCATCATCTGCAGCAGCACATCTAAACTCGCCCTTCTCTCATGCCGTCAGTATGTCATAACAATGCTGGGATGTGGTAATGACCATACAGTCTGTATGTCATAGCAATGATGAGATATGATAATGACCTTACCATCGGTATGTTATAACAATTCTGAGTTGGTGTAATGACGATACTATTGCTATGTCATAACAATGCATAGATATGGTAACAAAAATGCCATCAGTATGTCATAACAATGTTCAGATATGGTAATAACCCTGCCGTCGTTATGTAATAACAGTGCTGGGATGTTGTAATGACCATGCCATCATTATGTAATAACAGTGCTGGGATGTGGTAATGTCCGTGCTGTAGTTATGTAATAACAGTGCTGGGATGTGGTAATGACCATGCCGTGGATATGTAATAACAGTCCTGGGATGTTGCAATGACCATGCTGTAGTTATGTAATAACAGTCCTGGGATGTTGTAATGACCATGCTGTAGTTATGTAATAACAGTCCTGGAATGTTGTAATGACCATGCTGTGGTTATGTAGTAAGAGTCCTGGGATGTCGTAATGACCATGCTGTGGTTATATAGTAAGAGTCCTGGGATGTCGTAATGACACTGCCGTGGTTATGTAATAACAGTCCTGGGATGTTGTAATGACCATGCTGTAGTTATGTAATAACAGTCCTGGGATGTTGTAATGACACTGCCGTGGTTATGTAATAACAGTCCTGGGATGTTGTAATGACCATGCTGTGGTTATATAGTAAGAGTCCTGGGATGTCGTAATGACACTGCCGTGGTTATGTAATAACAGTCCTGGGATGTTGTAATGACCATGCTGTAGTTATGTAATAACAGTCCTGGGATGTTGTAATGACACTGCCGTGGTTATGTAATAACAGTCCTGGGATGTTGTAATGACCATGCTGTAGTTATGTAATAAGAGTCCTGGGCTGTTGTAATGACCATGCTGTGGTTATGTAGTAAGAGTCCTGGGATGTCGTAATGACACTGCCGTGGTTATGTAATAAGAGTCCTGGGCTGTTGTAATGACCATGCTGTAGTTATGTAATAAGAGTCCTGGGCTGTTGTAATGACCATGCTGTGGTTATGTAGTAAGAGTCCTGGGATGTCGTAATGACACTGCCGTGGTTATGTAATAAGAGTCCTGGGCTGTTGTAATGACCATGCTGTCATTGTCATTTTGATGTTTGTTTCATGCCTCTGCACTGACAGCTGCATGTGAATAGGAAGACCTGTCTCACCTGTCGCCCGCTCAGTGAGAAACGGAGAAGCAACCATGCTTTACGTGGACCCTTTCCCTGTCATTGCAGAGAAATGCAACAGCAATCTAACCATGTTCCCTGTTCTGAGCAGGACACACTAATGCACAGTTAACCAGGAAATGTGTTCAAATCAGTGACAAGAGTAAGAACACCAACCCTACAGATTGTTACTGGATTACCAAAATAGGGATTTTCTTAAAATCATGTTGTCGGCTGACCAACTAAATAGCCCAACACCTATATTAGTTTGTAAGGACTTTGAATATTCAGTGTTATGATGCAAAGCACACAGTATATATCATGACAAAATGTATTGTGAACCGGTTTGATATTCGCAGTTAACTTGTTCACTAATCCATGTAATTTATTTATGCATTATGCCAAGTGCTCAAACACCAAGCACCGTGCACTTTTTCAGATGAAGCACTTCTAAAATATACAGAGAAATCTGATGTATTCAGTTCGTACATGATACGCTCATACCTACAGAACTTATGTAATTAGCTCAAATGGGGGTAACAGTGCGATATTTCTCACAGAAAAGGTGTGTAGTTACATTGCTTTCCCCAGAAGTCTTTTATTAATGTAACTGAGGCAGGTGATATTGACTGGCTGTAATCCCTCAGGGCCTGATGTTAATGAGACAGACAGTAGTTTCTGTCTCTGTTAGACCATGACATCTCAGGCCTTGTTATGGCACTGTAACTGACAGAACTGGCCATGTTGTTATGCATTGGAAACAAGGCTGATATCCTGCATTAATTTGAAAAACTGTTTTGCTGTTTCAGTGGGTAAAATGTAAAACTAAAGTTTTGTAAGAAGTTTCACATGGAACCATCTGTTAAGAAAAATAATAATAATTAAGCTGCCACAGTGCTTCACATGCTGAAACGAGAGGCATCCTTTGTTCTCCAGCGCTCTTAAGGAGTCTAGGTTTAACTGTTAATCCATGTGTTAATCCAGCTGCGTTTGCCCTGAAGAGACCCCTGTGCAGTGCGGTGAATCATCAGCCCGCCATCTGCACTGAATCACCGCTCACGTAAGATGAAGGGAGGCAGTCTTCACAGGTCGCCTCGACACCTGTGAGCGCACACTGGCTGCCATGACAGCAGGGGAAAAAAAATGAACGACTGTTGGTTTTTGCGATGACTTGGGTGGAGCAGGTTGCAGGAATCCTAACACAGGCACTGGAGGATTCTCAGCTGTCAATTAACGTTTCAGGTCTGTGAGGTGTTAAGTGAGCGCACAGAAGTCCAGAATGCTCTTTACAGGCATTAAATGTTCACAAGAAAATGCTGAAGTTCCTCACATAAAAACTACCACCCTTCTTTTCTCCACCATACACCTTGTTTTTTAGTAATGCGTAATATTTTGAATTATTTCAGTCATGTTGGTTCTGTGATTGTGTTCAGCAACAGACCAGGTATAGAATAATGTTGATCACTAATCAGACGTCATTGGTAGTTGTTTTTGATTATTAAACTGAAGTTCAAACTTTAATGTAATGTATACATTATTCAGTTTGTCCAGAATTTTGACCTCAGAAAATCCATTGCTGTAAACTGTTTACAAGAAATCTGAAGGCATACTGAATTTCTGTTCATTTCAAAATTATACCTTGCATGCATTCTTACATCCATAGCAAGGCAGTATCAAGGCAATGTGTGATTTCACATCCATTTGTAACATGCAGAAATGCATAGAGATGCATGGATAAAAGTGGGGCAATGGTACAGGACATAAGATAGCAGAAAGTGGAAAAGACTAAAACACCATACAAAACATTCAGAGGGCACAGAAATTATTTAAGAAAGAAGCAGACTGCAGGAAGAGAAGGAATGTGGAAGATAATGTGTTACTCAGAGACAATGGGAAGGCCAGGAGCTGGACCAGACCAAGCTGTGGATAGGAAAGCAATACTGACCTGGAACATGACTCTGTATTGTTCCTCAGGTTTGTGCATGACACACATGTTACACCCCATTGTGCTCTGAGATGGTACAGTCCACACCAGAGGGAATCCTTATGGTCTTCTTCCTCCTCAGGGATAATGGCTGCCACTTCTGACTTTAAAGTTTGTAAGATGTTCAGGGCTACAGCAGTCCAGGAGTGCAGCGCAAATCTCTCCAAGAAGCAGAGGTGGCAGCCAGAAGTGGATACACTGGGACTTTTTCTGGTCCCTTCATGAACATCAGTCCGCTTGTTGTCGTGTTTTTTTTGTCTTTACTTTCTTTTGTTTTTACTCAATTTTACATGAACAATATCTAAATGGAAGGCATGGTGTCCAGAAGGATTTAGTTTACTTAACTGTGTTAATGGGTACCATGACAACTGTCTTATGTGTCTTTTGTCAAACTGTGCTTTAGCTGGTTGTTTCTTCTCTTTGCTTAAAGGTTAATTTAAATATAGGTCCCATCCAAACATCAATTCTATTTATCTAAATATAGTAAATGAGAAACAGTCGATGTTAATGACATTAATATTTTTATGTGAAAGTCATGAATGCGCTCCCAAATCATCATTTTGTGCTTCGTTTTAACGTCCTGTTTCATTATCATCATTTACACCAAATATGTTTATTTTCACCCTTCAAGCATTAACTACATCTGATGGTGATGTTAAAAAGAAGTGTGGAAATATTGATGGATGACACAATGAAAACGTAAAAAAAAAGCGACACAATTGTGGACAGTGCCAACAGTCACGGACAGTTTTCTCTTTCCACTTTTCAAACTTTTGCTCCAAACCTCAGATATTTATTCAGTGTGTTTAGGCTTTTACTGTTCCCTTGCCTCAATTATTAAAAAATTTAAAAAAAAGTTGTCATGATATTGCATGTGAAGACACTGAATTTTTGAAGCAGGATTTATCTACAGTCTCTGATCATTTTGGTGTGTTACACAACAGAATAGCATGTCACACTGGCATACATCACGTATTGGTTATTGGAGATCATTCATGTCACACTAATGACAGTTCTGTCTGAACATTCACCCGCTCTTAATTTCTCCAGTCTGTCTGAGGGTCAGTCCACGGGGAGGCGTCAAACATTTGTTCCCCTCCTGAGACTCAATTACTTTTATTTTATTAAGCAAGACGTCTATAGTAGCTGAACCTGCAGTCAATTTAACATGATCACCTGACAGGTTTTTAATGACATGGTAACAGTCTTGCTGATGCGTAGGACACGCGTTATTGAACGTACCTCCCAAACTGTGTGTGTGCCATTTAACACCAGTCAACTCTGTTCCTGTTAATGACCTTTTCTAGACCTTTGCTGATTGCCCATTCTTAATTGAAGTTCTCAGTATTTAAAATGAAATGTTCATTATTATACCTTCAGTAATTCCTTGTGGTTCTTGCTGTATTTAAATAACATTTAGCTTCTGTCTGGTGTGGTTCATTCAATCAGCTAAATTTTTTATGAGATCATTTATCAATGAAAAATTAAGCCCAAGCAAATACATTTTCCCACAGTAACTGCTACGTGTGATTCTCGCTGTGAGCAACGAATCAGAAAACAGTGACATATTCTGCTCACCAGAAAGAGGTACGTATCCCTCACACTGTCCCAATAATAGTGTCTTCAGAGACCCAGAGCGCTATTTAAACTCAGCTGTGGACATACACACAATGTAAACTAAGTCACAGAAGCAGTATTTGTATAATACAAGGATTACATTCATTTGTGTCTGGTAATGTTAGTAATTGCATTTTCCTTGGTTTAATTCTTTTTTAAAATTAAATATTTACAGTACATTTGTTGCAGTAGTTAGTTGTATTTTTTTATCTCAATGTTTTTTCTGTTGAAATGTGCTTTATTCTGTTTTTGTTCTTTAACCTTGGGACCAGCGTTTACAGCACGATTCCTCTTATCTAAAACCCTTCCGGCATCGCAGGTGTCACTTCTTCAGCATCACACAGATAACCACCGGCTCTTTTATTTCCTACTTTTCCTGTTTCTCGCTTTCTGTCCCTCTGCCAAAAAATACAATCGAGGAAGCAGCTGTATATCTATGCCATATCTGTTGTGTTTAGCAAAATGCCCTATAGGCAACACCGGAGTTTGATCTTACTTCTTCAAGCAAGCCAAACAGTCAAGGAGTAGGAACAGCCTGAACTCATACCGGTCCAGGATGTGGACCTTGATATCATTCTCATTCAGATACCTGCTACAATTATAAATCTAACAAGGCTTCTCTGCAGAAATTAAATGTAGTCCTCTCCCCTGTACACACTTTAAAATGTTAAAAATGAAGCGTAGCTGCCTTTGTAGAAGTAAACCTATGTGTTGTGTGTGTGTGTGTGTGTGTATACGTTTGTGTTTCAGTCACAATAGTTCCACATGTACGTAAAAATGTTACCCACCTCTCTTTCTCACCGCTGCCCTTTCACTCAGCAGAAATGTAAGTGCTGAACCCTTACCTTTCTGCTACAGAACGGTTCGTTTGAATCACGCAGCAATGGAAATGACTTGTGTAGTTAAAGAGGTGAGAGTCAGATAGGGACGAGATAGACGGAGGGAGGGAGGGAGGGAGGGAGGGAGCGAGCGAGAGATGTTATGGAAATGCCAAAGGCAGGTATGCACATAGATACAAAAAAGGGAAATGATTTTCCTGTCAGTCAGCAAACCGGTGCGACAGACTTCAGCAGTCCTTTTCTTCAGTTTTTCCTTTTCTGTCCAAAAGGCAAGTGGATCCAAAAGAGATGAGAGTGACGAAAAATTGTCCTCCCAACATCTGTACCTGCAGCAAAAAGGGAGGCAGGGCTGGAACATGTGTAAGGAGAGCACCACCTGTCCTCTTTCCTCTCCACACTCTTAATGATGGCAAACGAGTCTTCGTAGGACTGCTTAATTAATCCTGCTTTGTTGAGCACTGAAAATGAACAAACAATCAGCGTCAAATTACCAAGAGAAAAAAATGGTTGCTTGTTTGTAAGGATACTACAAAAATGCAGTTAATTTAAAAAATGCAGTTAATTACTCAAAGAAAGGGCATTCTTAGGAGTGTGACAAATGATGCTCATAGGAAGCACAGAAGAAAAGGAAAATGAAAGAGAGGAAATCCTGGGAGAGCAGCCTTGGGCTAGGCTCGCGCTGCGCTCCCTCCCTGCATGGGCAAACAGAGCGTGGATGCCGAGCTATGGAAACGCCAGTAACATGCGCCTAACACCATGCTTGCTCTGTCACCGAATTCTTCGAGACGCAACAGAAACCAATATCCAGCAGCCACGGTTTTTTATTCTCTCTGGTGGGCTATGGATTTTCACCCTCCCACATTTTTTTTGCCATCTCCTTATTTGCCACTCCCCCTCCTCCTCCCTTGCTCAATCGCTCTCTCTCCCTCTCTCTCTCCCTCTACCTCTTTCTCTCCCTCTGTCTCTCTTTCTCTACCCCTTTCTCTCTACCCCTCTCTCCCTCTCTCTCCCTGTCTTTTTCTCTCTACCTCACTGTACCTCTTTCTACCTCTCTCTCCATGTCTTTTTTTCTCTCCCTCTCTCTTTCTCTCCCTCTCTCTCTCTACCTCTCTCCTTCTCTCTCTACCCCTCCCCCTCTTTCTCCCTCTCTCTTTCCCTCTCTCTCCCTCTTTCCCTTTCTTTTTCTCTCCCTTTACCTCTCTCTCCTTTTCTCTCTCTCTCTTTCTCTCTCTCACCCACTTTCTCCCTCTCACCCGATGGGGGGGGGGGGGGGGGGGGGGGGGGGGGGGGGGG
>JABJVR010005494.1:0-13483 GCA_025773905.1 Chitala chitala | reverse complement strand
AGGGTGACATCGTGTTGGCGCCTTCTTTATTTGACGTTTAATTACACACATCTCTGAAGTGTATTATGCACAATAAAAAAAAGCTAAAGTACCAATGACATAGGTTCATGTTTGATCTTTTATGCAGTCTTCAATGACTCAGGAGCAGCTGGAAATTGTATAGACCCTCAACAGACATCCTTTATAATGTGGGAACCTGACAGCAGCATTTTGACTAGGAGCACTGCACTCAGAGACATTGCAATTCCTTTTCATCCACTCGATCACCACGTCTTTTAAAGTAATTTCTGGTTACAGCATCACGACCTTGTTTTTATCTTGAGCCATGGAGAACATCATGGAGCTCTTGTTTGTCACATTGTTTAGCCCCCACCTGTCTTGTCTCCTCTATAGACAGCCCAATATTGGAGTCAATTGAAAACCTTCCCTGTGAATACAAGGGTTTTCCCGATGTCTTTAGCAAAAGCCTCCACCTTTCACTTCTGGTTTCTTTTATCAAGAAAAAGGATGGTGGACTCCACATGCTGGTGCCTGAATGGTGTCACCATTTACAACTGAAACCCCTTCCTCTGATTCCTTCGGCCTTAGACCAGCACACACAAGTTTTCATGAGTTTGGATTTGTGTAGTGTATATAATATCATTTGTACATGTGAGAGGGAAATTTGGAAAACTACTTTTCTGACCAATTCAGGACACTATGAATATCAAGTTATCCCTTATGGTTTATCAAACAGTCCAGTCATATTCCAGCCTTTCATTAATAAAGTATTTTCTGAAATGCTGCACCATTTTGAAATACTGTACATCAATGACATCTTAATTTACTCCACAACATATAGTCCATGTAAAACAGGTCCTATAGAAGCTGCAGGAACACAAACTGTAAATAAAAGCCAAAAAAATGTGAACTGCATGCTTCCTCTATTACTTTCCTGGGTTATAGCATCAGTCCTGCTGGTATCAGTATGAATGCCAATGTAATAAAAGTGCTGACTGTATGGCCAGAGTTGAAAACAGAAAGGATTGTGTCATTTCATCCATCCTCTTCCTAGTTACTATCAACTCAATCACGCAAAGTACCATGTCAGTCAGACTAGAGGCATCTAGTGAACCCCACTGTCCCAGTTGGAAGATGTTGATTTTGCTGATGACTTTGGGTTAAAATAATGAGCTCTACAGAATGACGAAATGTCACAGTATAGCTTTTGATAAATACTGGCAGCAGAGTTGGTACATGTTTAAAACAGACTGACATTATGTCCTAAAAGTAGCTCTCAGTTGGACTGGATGGTCAAAAACAACATGGCAAAGGAGAAAAACATCTGAACTGAAGGAGATGAACCTTATCTGTGGCATAGCACAACGTGTTGCCACATCACGATCAAGATCAGATCAGATGGAAGCAAATAATCTTAGTTTAATGTCTCAGGTGGCTAGTAGTAAAATCAAACTTGCTAAAATCAGCCAAAATAACATACTATAGCAAAGACCGCGGTTTTTACTGTTTTGTTCCAGGTTCAGGTATTCAACCAATTATGGTGGAGTTATTTGTAAAACAGCCATACCTTAGACTCATTATAATTACATTTTTAAAGTTACCTTAAATTCATTAACAATGAATAATAATCATGCACAGCTACTGGAACACTGCTTTTTTTAGAATTACCCATTACCCTGCATAAGATTACCAGTTGGGTAAGGGATGGATGGATCTTTTTACCCTGATTCATTTTTTATGGCTATTCATTATATAAATGAATACAATTGTTTTGTGACCCACATGTTTGAAATAATTAAAATTTTTAAAAGCTGGATTTGTTTCTTGGTTGCATATGCACAATTCTAAGATAAGTGATTTATAAAGCAGAAATTGCATGCTTTTGTCTACATGCCAGGTTTTCTTCTTGTGCATATGCCAGGTTTTAAAAATCAAATCTTTTGTTCTATACGTTTTGTTGTTTTTCTGTGCACCCACATTTTCATGTTAAAATCCACACAGTTTTATAGATGATGCCCCTGATCCTTCACTGTAACTGTGATACTGTATTTTCTTGGTAAAACAAATTGAAACTTTGTTATTTGCAGTGTTACCATAATTAAAGTTTATCCTAAAAGTTCTTTTCAGTCCTTTTATGTAACTTTCTTTTTACTGACTGTAATACTACTTGTTAATTTGTTGCCATTGTTCTTCTCAGACTGTATTTTTATTAATGCACTCTTGGGTATTTGAAAGGTGCTATAAAAAACTGGCATTATTATGATGCCATCCTTCAGTTAGGGATGTGCTCACATGCATGATTATCTGATGGAAAAAAAAATACCTCAAGTACATTTTTCTTATGCCCAAATTTTGTCTAAAGTATTTATAAATTACTAATACTCTAAAAAGGATTGGAGAATCGACATATTTATAATTCATCTGTTTCAAATAAAACAACTTTTTTTTTATCATACATTGTGTAATCCAGTTGGTATATGTTTTCATCATTGCCTTTGAAGTATGATTAATTAAAAGTACATTGATGTGAAGTACAAATAGACTTTTAAGAAGTACTATAGTAAAAAGTTTAAAATTTCTGGAATATGCTGAAAAATAATTTTTCAATATATTGACCTTTATAGGCATCTCAGAACACATAAGACTATGCCATACATGAAAGACCACAACAGTAACAAATGTATAATCTTACTATAGCTATTATTCAGAATCGTACAATAATTTATATGCATATTAACTGCTACTGTCATTTAATCAAAAGGTGCCATTGTATGTAAAATCCTGTCAAGTACCGTGGTGTGCAATCAGTAATACAGAGTCTAACAGACAACTGTTGTTTGTCATCCCTGCAATTCTCATTGCAAAGCATGTGCTGTGCTTATCTCTGAACTGAGTCAGCAGCGGACATCCTGAACGTTCAATCACGTGTGAATAAAGGAGCGGTATGCTGTGTGTACCACTGTGTGTGCGTACGAGAGGGTGACAGCACACCTTAGTGAGAGGGATGAATCGCTGTAGCTCTCGCTGTTTGCTGAAAGCTGAGGTTCCAGAGATGAGCAGGCTTTGGTTACAGAGGCAGAAGACAGGCCAATAAAGTATTCTCACGTCTTTTCTCTCACCCTGTGCTGTTTGCTTTGCTTCGTGTCTTTCTTACTTTACAGAACACCTATGAATCCAGGGGAATTGCATGTGTCTGTGCTTTACAGCTTGTGTCATGATGACTTAGTACCGTCAGCAGTTGAGTTTGTGACTCACAGGTTTCTTTGGAGTTATCAACCCAGGTGAGAGGGTGGGAAATTGAGCTCACAGCATGTCCTCACAAAGTCATTCTTCCAAATACTGTCTGATAAAGAGTGAAGTCACGACTCTGAAAGTGGGGGGGAAGTTCATGATTTAACAACACAGGGACCTGTTGATCAAGCCATCTGTATCAAACCCCTCTCACACAGCCATACACTGTTATTATCAGGCATAATTAAGACAATTTTATGACAGATTATATTTTCACATATATAATACAGTATTCTGTACCCCAACTCTATGGTTTTTATCTTGAAAAATTCCTGAACCCATTTCTTTTAAAGGGTTCTGTTACTCCTCCCAAATTTGATAATTAGGTATTTTGGTTTAAATACAAGAAAATACATATTATACAAAATATAATCAACTGTATACAATTGTTTGTAATTGCACCGTTACATAATACAGTTGTATAATATACATGCATTCTGCTTATCATTAATTCCTTTCCCACCAAGCAGGTTGTTCCAACACCAGGTAGAACCTCAGTCAGTTTTTATTTTCAATTATATACACACACACACACACACATAATTTTTTTAAATACCTGCACCTGACAGATCTAATTGTGAAGGCCAGGACCAGCGCTATCCTTTTAGGGTCCAAAAGCATAATCTGACTTGGAGGCCTCCTCAAAGCAGTTTCCAAATTCATTGACCCTCATTGATGCAGAATGCAGTATTTGAATGTTTTTTTACATGCTGTGCGCTAGTCTTGTAAAAAGTTGCATTAGAAACACTAGAGAGGTCTCTGAATAAGGTCAACTGATCTATGACACTTGTCTAGTATTTAACATGTTTTGTGCTACACACCCATTACAGTATTTAGAGAATCACTAAATTAAACAAGAGCAGAATAAAATTTTGATGGGTGTTTGTGGTTTTTCATGGTCTCATTAATCATTATTCACTGTCAAGATTTAACATGTTGAGTTCTAGTAACAGTCATTGCTGAATAACACCATTTAGATAGTATTATATTGTACCAGTTTTAAAAGTGTGGAACATCAATGTGAATTGAATTGATTTATGGCTGCAACTGTGGGTTATTGTTTATCTATTTATCATGTGTTTTACAAAGGTTTTGATTACATCATTCAATAACATTGTCTGTGTTCTGTATCACCCTGTACAAACACATAGTGTTTTTATTGTTAGAGAACAATATATAACAGTTAGAAGTACTTCAGCTTTACCCTGTTTTAGTGGATCAGTGGGTCTCATCCTCATGTCCTGAACATTAGTATGTTTTTCTGGATAAATGTGGTGGGGCTCCCCTGCAGGCTAGAAGCTCCCACTGGCTGCTTATGTCACTTATGGTAGCAATCAGAACTGGTGAGGGATCTCTTTGACTAAATTGAGTACAGTATAATACAAATAACTATGTGTTAAAATATCAGTAGGGTTACTTCCTTGTTCGGTTTGGATAAAAGCAATGCACGATTGCATATGCAGCTTGTTCTCATAGAAGAAAACACATTCACAATTGTAAACATTTTAAAAATTTGATGTCTCAGTTTCATTTCTTATTAATTTTCTCTCTTTGAAGCGTTCTACTTGTCATGTGTTGGGCTTCAGTATACTGAGTAGCTACATGGTCTTCCGCTGCAGGCAATCATGAAGCAATCGATCCCTTTCAGTCGTACCACAGAATCTACTGGACTAGATTAAGCAGTGCTACCATAGGAGATAATACTAGAAACAGTCACAATGACAATGATCTGGAAAAAGAGCAACGATATCCAAGGGAAGATGCATAATTGGAGTCTTGGAACAGGGACTGGTCAAACACAAAAACAGCAAGCAGTGCAAATAATAGAGCCACAGACCGGAAGTAATGAATAAAAACCAAGAACAAGTAATGAACTAAGCTACAGCATTTGTTTATATACACATTGCAAAAAAATATATAAGCCTGTTGGTCTGGAAGCTCTCTGATTGGATGGCTCACCGTGAGAAAGGAAGCTCTCTGATTGGATGGCTCACCATGAGAAAGGAATATGAGGAAAACCACGACTGTGACAAACTGCTGAATGATTGGAGACCTCTGTTAGGTGTATGGGGTATATAATATATCACTTTTATCACAGAATACAGCAAGATGTACAGAAAAAGTTAAAGCTGAAAACTTAAATTTTCTGTGATATTTAATGGCAAAAAACTTTATAATGCAATGACTTAAGATATGCATAAATGATAAGTATAAAGAGCGCATACACTGAGGGACCCAACACAGTCACTTTTAAGCTGGGAAAAAAACCATGCTTCTTTACAGATAAATCATGTGAAATATATGAATGTGGTTAAAATATTTTTATTCACAATCAGGTATTTAGTAAAAGTTTATAAAAAAATATTTAAATGGTTTGTTTTGCAGGTTGCAGTGTAATTAATATCTACATTTCTATTATTTGTAGCGTGCATGTTTTACGCTATACGTAGAAATCAAATGGGGGTTTTGATCTTTGTACTTTTGTCATTGGCAGAGAGCGAAGATAATATATAAAGAAAAACTAAAATATTTAGTTATGTATTTCATACTATGAAACAGTGAGCTGGTTATTTAAACAGGCAACAGAGGTGGTGAACTCATTTATAGGGTCTTTAACAGATAACTAACTGATGTGAGATTCTATCCTGTTTGTGTTTCCTTAACACTAAATTAACGTCAGGAGTAACTCTAGTGTCTTCAAAAAGAAGGTGAACAATGTTGACAGAAAGAACAACTCTATTGTCTGTAGAAAGAATGTGAAAAGTTGATAATACGGTTTCTGGGTAGTTTGAATAAAAAGAGGCTCATATCAGACGTTCGGGAGGAAAGTTTTTATTTTTGGGGATTTTTCAATTTTTGTTGATGCAGGATTTTTATTTTTTTGTTATTGACGGTTAAATTGGATAATCTGCAGATCAAATCACCAAATTTTTATTGTGTTATTTTGATACTTTGAATCAAAGTTTATTGAAATCAGAAGCTCTCAAGTCTCAGTTGTGTCACAGGGGAAAAACCACGACAGCCACTGGATTTCAGGTTCAACAGAATAGTAGATGTGAGAGAGCTTGTAGAACAAGTACTTTTACTGTGTAAATGCTTGGTAGGAAAATACTTACCCTCCTAATGGGGGAAAAAAATCAGCACAAATACAAAATTGTTCCCATTTAAATGTACCAAACACATTCTCATATTGCACAGCACATTAATTTCAGGATTTTTAAAGCACTTCCCAACTGTTTTTTTAAATAATTTTTTTCCCCAGACACTCTCTTCTTCACATGTATAAGCCCACTGTGTTGAGTCATTACATAAATGGTCACAGGACACTGTCCGCTAATCGCGATGGCACCCAGAGCCCTTGTTTTTCCATGCAGCTCGAGAATCTGAGTGCTTTTCTTCAACCACAGTTAACAGTGTGAAACCTGGTACTGCTACAGTAATGTAAACATCCAGTGTTATGTAAAACATCCAATTAAAATCATGTGTGATATGATTCCAGAGAACTGCTGTATGTGTGCAGCATGTAACCATTATCCTAGTACTCCAAATTGCTGCCAAGGGAGTTAACCTATGTGCAAAAATCATACTTTTACTAATCTGAAAACAGAATGCTCAGACAGCAGGAGTTTAGCTTGTTATTTATTTTTATCAGGCAAGCAAATAGCTTTAGTGCTTCTAGTTGGGCTTTTTTGTATGTTTATATTTCTGTTTTAAAATGTGTTTGCAAACACTTTTCAATAAAGTTTATGTTTTGTTACTGGTGTATGTAGTGTTGAGTCTGCTGCTTTTATTAGAACAGCTGAAGATGTGAAAATCAAAACAGAATGTTATTTTTTTGGTAACCTGTTCTTTTCACTCACTATGTTCATTAATTAAAGGTTAAATGGACAGAAAGGGCAGAAAATTGAGAAGCTAAGTAAAAAGGTTTTAGTTTAAAAAAAAAAACCCAAGATTCAAATAATTTAATTTTGTCTGACTGCATTCTGATTTGACTAAAACAATCATTGTAGAACTATTTTCAAATTTTCTTATGTATCCCCTATCAATACCATGCAAATACAACTGTAAATGCTAACACACATGCAAACGCGCGCACACACACACACACACACACACACACACTCTTTTGTAGAAATTCTATGATATTTGCATCTTAACCTTTCATACTGCAAACATAGAATGCCATTATCTTGTGTTGGTGGGATGTATATTTTGCAATGGGGCACAGTTATGTTTTTATCTTGAGGCTCACTGCAGTAACATTATGGAATCACCTTAGTCTGATAGGGCTTGTTGTAAACCACCTTTTTGAATGTATTTATGTAATGCAAACTTGCAAAAGCAATATATAATTTACACATAGCAATATAATTTAATCATGTGTGCTGTGTAATAGAAAATTATATTTCTCATTTTATTAATCATTTCAGCAAATCATAAAACTTTACAACTAAACTGTAACATTTTAAAATGTTACATACATCCACTATGGTTCAGGGCACTATTTGATTAAACATTTTCCAAGAAATGCATTGCTCATGGTAAAGATGATTTTTGCACCATTTAATGCAAAGTGAGTGAAGGTAGTGCAGTATATACCATAGTGATTGAAGGTAGTGCAGTATATACCATAGTGATTGAAGGTAGTGCAGTATATACCATAGTGAGCGAAGGTAATGCAGTATATACCATAGCTGCTCAGTCTGATCAGGGTGAAAACAGTGCGCGAATCCTTTTGAAGATTCTTTAGTTAATCTCTGAAAACATGAGTAGTGTTAATTAAAAATTTATTCTGAATGAAGGATTGTCATTGTTAATTAGTTTCTTTTGTTTTTAATGGAGTTAAAAAATTTGGAATACTTTTTCTCTGTTGAGTTATGCGTTTCACAGTATTACTACATGGTATCTTAATAATGCTTGATTTTATATTCTATATATTATTGCAGTTTATTATAATTATATTATTTCTGTGTTAAATTGGCAAAAAAATGTATTTTACTGTCTGTTTCTTTCCTACAAATAAATATTTTAATGTCCTGAAACTCCTTGAGACTCTGTTTACTAAATGGGTATACAGTGGTCACAAAAAGTAAGGTTTTACTGTAGTTTAAATGTCAGAACACATAGCAGAATAACTTGCAGACTTAAAACAAAAACTCATGAAGAACACAAACAAGGAGAGCTGAATAATGTCTTAAACCTGACCAACGTACAGACACGCTGCTTCAGTTAGCTTATTGATAACATGTTTTGCTGACATTGTGTCAAAGCTAAACATCAGACTGCATAATACACCCTGCATATTGGTTGGCTATGAAGGCAGAACATGAACTGTTTAGCATGCCCCAGCTGGCAAAATGTTGCTTCGAACTGGATATAAAATGTGAGATAATCTCTCTTCTTATTACTTGTTGAACTGTTGCATTTCTGATTGGCCTCTGGCTGGCTTTCTCACCAGACGGTATATTAGCCCAGACTCAATAATTTTAACCAGGAGTAGGTTGCAGAGAAAAAGAGTCCATCCAGACAGCATACGTTTCTTAGTAAACCGGATGAGGGTATTTGCAAAGTAATGTAACTTCAGGAAGCCACTGAAGTCATATTTATGGTGATATGCTGGCTTGTGCAGTAACAGTTTGTTTGTACCAAAGAGGTTCAAAATCCAATTCCAATTACATGTATCAGGTGACGACATATAGACCCATTGCTCACAAAAAAAAAAAAAAAAAAACGCTTCATCTGGTGACCTTGTTCAAAGACGTATTTCCATTCCCCATAATCATCACACATTCCCTCTACACCATCCAAAGTAAACATACTTCAGCAAACATGCTTATAATTCCCAAGCTTAACAGCAACAACAGAGAGATGAGCTGGGGTACATAGGAGACCTGGGAGTGATAATGTCGTGATGGCTTCCAGCAACTTAATGATGTGTCACAGTCTGATGGGCCTTGAGCAGATGAGCTCATAAAGCATGTTTTAATAAGACGAGCACATTCGTTTGGATCGTCATCCTTTTGCTGACGAGTCGATTCTGAGGACTCAGGTTCATATCCTATGCAGATACATGTAAGGACAGAATGAATGTCAGAAGTGTTTATAAAATGTAAGGGGACGGAAGAACAGAACTTGGGGAATGTGTTATAATAAAGGCCAATAATAAAGTGTGGGGGCATTAGTCTCTGAATTAAGGGGAGGACATGTCATGTCATCTATAACAACACCTATACTCATATATGTAAGGATGCTGATGAAATGTTAAGCGAGTGTACACTCACACACACACGCACACACACACACACACTCACACACACTCACACACACACTCACACACACACACACGGCCGTTGAGAATAAAGACTGCTCTCATTGATGTGTTATCCCAATGGTACAGTTTCTGTAACCACACACACATGACAGAGTTTGGGAGAGGTGTTTTAGTGAGAAAGGTCCTACAGCAATGTCAAAGCAATAAAGATACAGCGGGTAAATTAAATTTTTAAATTAAGTTGATGTTCCCATTAAGAGTACAAAATAATTGTTGCCAACTTTTTTATTATATTCAAGTGCATCAAATTAATAAAAAGGCGAAAGCAGTGTACAATATCTATAATAAAAATTGTTGTAACAGATGGTGTGTATTATTAACATTATACAACAAAAACATGCTCGAACTTTTTATCATGCTCAGACAAGTTTTGAAATTCTTTTCCATGTCAGCAAAAAGTCTTCAAACTAGTGGTTCCTTTAGTATATACACAATAAACCCTAGTTTTCAATGTTCATGGCTCTTTTAAATACATATCCAGTGTAGGACTTTGGTGGTGAATGTAAGGAAGAATTGTCTCAGAATTTGTATAAACATTGCAGAAGCAAAACCATAGTGACCTACCAACAAGAGAGAGCATCATGTCGTTGAGTGAAGAGACTTCTCTGAGGCAGGATAAGGAATCAAATACTCAGCAAGTGTTTCGAATTTATTGTACTAATTTTTGCAAACATATAATGCAGTTTTCCTTATAGGGCTCCAGTGTGTTTTATAGGATAAAAATGTACCTTACTAGACAATAAGTCTAAAGACATTATTCACACAATAACATTTTGCCATTTTGCAAGAACTGCTGCCCCAGTGTGAACAATTACCATAGCCAGAATTTCAATGCCACTCTTTAATTTAAAAGTGTGTTCTATTTAAAAAATAGGAGATAATGTAGCAGTGCATACATAAAAATGAAGTGGTGATGGGCATTTATACAGGGGAAAAAAGAACAACAGCATAAGATCATGTGGCACAAAAGCTTGAATTCCTGCACAAATATTTAAAGCAGTTCTCCAGTCCAGGCAGGTTAAAGAGGGGCATTGACACTGTCATTGTCATTCTCATTCAAGACCGAATGGAAACGTTGCAGTAACGCCAGCTTGTTTTCAAGCGTTCTTCATGCTGGAAGTGGGCTCCTAAGTCTGTGCGCGCACATCCGTGCACATGGCAGAGCTGACTAATTAGTCTTGCCCTGAAATATTTGCAGGGTCAGATTTCTGGGCTTTAACTCATTAACTAATTTAATTACCAAATACTCAAGGTAATGAAGACACATTAACACGGTCTTTAAAAGCTTGAGAGTTGAGAGAAGTTTCATGTGGAACAAAACATTTCAAATTAAGTAAGTAAGTTAGAAAAAAAATCGAAGATCATCATTTTCCAGCAATACATTTGTGTCCTTAGAGAAGCAATTGACAGATAATTTAAACAAAATAGCTTTAACTTTTACTCAGGTAAACCTGGATTTTAGATTTACGGCAGTGTTTAAAGGTAATATATAACAGTCATATAAAAAACAAAATAAGAACATAGGTTTTAGGATTAACCAGCCCTTTATTTGATGTAACTACTATTCATGTAATGTGAAAGAATATATATATACTGTATATATACACACACATACACAGTTGTATTAGATTACATTTCCATCACACCTTCACTGGATAAACAAGTACTTAATTAACTATTGTTGTACTAAAGTCTTTGCAAAAGTTTAGCTATTAAAAATGTGGATCATTGTTTTGCACTACACCTGTGCACCATCAATCATGCTCATCTGGGACACTTTGGCCTGTTACGGAACAGTTAGATCAATGGCATTCAATAGGTGGTCATTAAGGAAGTCTCTGTTGTGTATATTACCTGCTTGTATGTTGGAGAGGTCAACTAAGTTTCAAATGTAAGACGAATTGTTGTCTAGGGATCGTAATGAACCTGCAGCCTTGAGATGCTGAAGGAGAAATGTGGCCAAAATACATTAATTCACGATCTGTCAGGCTGCTCGATTGTCCCTGAATAATATGAAGGCTTATTTATTAAAACCTAATTAACATTGTCAATAGAGTAGATTTACCAAGAGGGTTTCCTGCTGACTAACACATTTTATTTTTGTTTTGAAAGGACAAATAAGGCCAGCTTAAAACTACTTTAACCAACTAATTACAGACAAAATGAAGATTGTATAAAAACAACATTCTTCTGTTTTAAGCAATGTAATCTAACCATTTACAAGAAACTCTGCTTGTTTGTTTGTTTTTATTAGCCTTTCCAGGTTCAGTGTGATGAGTTATGTGGGGTAAAACATGTTCATTTTTTGTCTTTGGGTGTTACACTTAAAAAATAATAATACAAGTAAACAAAAAATGTGCATCTGAAATGGCACTTACAAAAAACTCTCCATATCTGTAGTCTGCACAATTAACTGAATGTTTTTGGGAAGCATCTCCTTGGCAATAACACTGTTATATTATCTCTGTCATACAGTAAATGAATGGTACCCAAAGGCAGGGCAATGTTCCTGATGCCCATCCATTAGGACACTGTAATCCAGGGATAAAGGGAGATTTCTATTGTTGTAGACAGTGAAAAAAAGGATTAATTTTTGCTTCCAAATAAAATCAGAATAAAATATGTTTGCTATGGTTAATATGGGGTGTTGGAGTGACGGAGCTTCTGGGGCTATTGCTTCTCAACTCGGGGATGACCTTACATTCAACCTACGTTCTGCAGACTCTGTAGGCAATTTCAACTGTCTGTTGAAAAGTAATTTATTTAAACTTGCCTTTAGTTAACACAATATGATGACAAAACAGTGTGATACTGTGTTCCCTATCAGTGTTGTATCACTAGGTATACCATATACTATGTGCTTATATGATTTTATTTGTTTTGGTCTTAAGAGCACTTTGTTACTCTGTGTCTGAGCAAAGTGGATTATAAATAAATTTGACTTACCTCCATTAATGTAAAAATGTCCATGCTTTAGAAAAAAACATTTGTAATACTTTTTGGTTTTTAAAAATATTTTTATTCATGTTTTTACTACTTAGTCAGAATGTCACCGAAAATTATGTTTGACAGATTTTCTCATACAATATTACTACTAAATGTCCAAATGAACACTGAATGTTTTTTTTTTCTTTTCTGAAAATGCATGTATACTGAACAGCCTACCTGATGTCAAAATGAAAAATAAAAAATGGCAAAACCACCATCCACCAGCAAACTGCTCATCCTGAATGGATTCACAAATGACCTGTAGCCCATGTGACACATGTCAGGGTACACAGGGAGAGAGCACCAACTCATCAGAGGATATAGAAACTAGGAAAAAATTTAGGGTGTCTGCTCCACCTAATCAGCATGTGTTTTGGTTGTAGGAGGAAACCGGAGCACCTGCAGAAAAGCTGTGCACAAAGTGTACATGCAAACTCCACACATATGATGCTGAGAGCCAAACTGGACTCCAGGACTCTTGTAACAAAGCAGGCGGGCTGAGGCAAGGTCCAAGTGCAGAGAGGGATATTTATTAAAGAACGAAGCAAAACAAAACCAAAAAGTAACAAGGCAAACGTATTGGAAGAAAAGAAAAAAAGTGACAGCGATCTACATCGATCCACATTTCAGATATAAATGCGCTTCCAATTTCCATTTACCATTAGTTCTAGTGCTTGGTGGAATGCACATTAATACAGAAACATTTTGATAATGCCTGATATACAGCTAACATTCTGAATTTTTGTTGCATGAATGAACTTGTTCGAATGAAGGACTGTACTTACACCAGTTTATATTTATTGTGCATAATACACTTCAGAGATGTGTGTAATTAAACGTCAAATAAAGAAGGCGCCAACACGATGTCACCCT
>JABJVR010005493.1:0-13483 GCA_025773905.1 Chitala chitala | reverse complement strand
ACACACACACACACACACACACACACACACACACACACACACACACACACACACACACACACACACACACACGCTGGATTAATGCAAGACAGAAGAGCTTGTGTACATGGATCACACATGACAAAAGGCTAACCATGTCACAACCAGCTAAAGTCACCTACACTGCTTCCTTATGTGGTGAGGATTCTCACTTCATGGTTGAGGTGGAGCAGAACATTCTAGTCTCTCACCTGTTCTGCTGGCGCAGTAGTTGAAGGTGCCGTCCCCTCTGAGCCAGATGCACTGGATCTCTCACTCCCCAAAACCTGGTTGTCACTGGTTTTACTGGGTGCAGTGGACTCTGCCTGCAGGAAACCAGATGGGACTCTTGATAAAATACAGTGTAATGTTACCTTTATTTACTACTTTATGTAGTTACAAATAACAGAAAATTTTGACATTATTTATGTTCGAGAAACATGTTCAAAAATTAACATAAAGCCACAATGGCTGAATTCCCATTTTATTTAAAAGAGTATGATCACAACATGTCCAAACTTGGAGCTGAGATATTTTACAGTCTTTAAAATGATTCAAGAGGTCCTGGCTGTTTTTGTGTCAGACAAAAATACAACAGGAGGCAGAGGTGGGCAGATGTGGCACCTTGAAACTGATCTGGCGCGCTAGCTCTGAGGCATGCTGGTCTTCCTGACTTGGGCTGCTGTTGGAGGTAGGTGCAAGCAGGGCATCACGCATGCTGCAACCACACATCTCGCAGCAAAAGTCCTGAGACCTGCAGATAGGCCCAGAGTAAGGAAGAGGGTCACGCATGGTACACGTCACCCTGCAGTCTTCTGTAGCTGTGAAGACGTCAGTGCCCCTGCCACAAGCGTGAGATGCAGGGACTAACCCAATTCACATTACACGGCTTGCAGTCGGCCAACAGGTTGTGGTGAAGTTGTAAGGTTATTGAATAACATTTAACTGTAGCCTTGTATTTTAGAAGACATTCATATGAAATGCACAGTACATTCACAAACTATATTCTATTTTAATCATACAAAGTAGTACTGTTGTGTCCACTCCTCCTGCTTTTGTTTTCTGAGCTTATCCTGTTGACTGCATTGTGAGACACTTTGTTGCCTCCGTTTTCATTGTCGCAGCAGTTACTTAGAGCAGGGTAGCACCATCTAAATAAATTGCAGCAGCGAAATTTACTGTTAGACATTGAATTTAAAAAAAAAAAATAAATCCTGTTTGACCAGTTGCAGGCATAAACCTAACAGGAGATATATTAAAAAACACAAAATGACCAAAACTTGGGATATCCAAAGCAGGTGATTGATTATTCCCTGCTTGCCCTCCTGCATGTGACTGCTCCACATTTCTAGCATGCTAGAAAACTCCTGAGCATCAGTAACTGGTCAGCAAACCCATGAAATCTCACCGTAGACCAATTCATAGTAAACGATTCACTCAGATGCGGTCAGAAGGGAGCGCACTGAATATTGCTAGCTTGAGTCTGTGAGCAGTTGGCAACTAGTCTGCAACCAGAAAATAATGCAGTGTGAACTCAGCTTTAAAAGGCAATTGTATTATCCCCATCTTGAAAAACAAGTTTCGATTTTTTTGTACTGTTACAGGTAATTAAGACTTGGCTTGCACATATGATCTCAGATGTGCAAAAATTATAAGTGGGCAGATCTGACATATAGGCAGGAACTCCCTTGTTTCAGGATCATAGCGTAACATTCACTTTGTGGTATGTGCAAACATTTTCCATTAGAATGGAAAAGGACATACAGAATTAGGGTCTTGGAGAGCTTGCGCTCTGGCTTTCCTGCACAGCGATAACCATAATGATTAACAGGAGATTAAAAAGAGGAGATCAAACACAAAGCAGGCTGCAGTCTTGGTTTAAGAACAACAGAAATTCTCATCAGCGAGATAAGCAGAGCAGAAGCGCCCCTGACAGAACTACGCCATCCCCGTCACATCTAATCTCCATCCGTTAATGAAACAAGGCAAACGTTAAGGACGCTATCTTCATGTGTTAATAGAGCAGCCTGTCAGTCAATCACACCATCTGCTGCTTTCCCCCCCCCCCCTCAGTTTTTAAAAGTTAAATAACTTTTCTTTCATCCAGTCAGCCTCGTGATGTGAGCACGAAAGGCCAACATTAACATTGATAGTGGTTACCTGCTTTATGGTGCTTAAGCCCAGTTCATTTGCTTTTCCTGTACAACGCTACCAAATATACTAAATGATTAGTATTGAGTGAATTATATGCTATGTGAAACCTTCCATAAAATGAGAAAACATTTTAAAATTTGCACACAGGCCAAAAACCATCCTTTAGATCACATTACTGAAACAACTTTCAAGAAATTAACATTGATAATTTTCTGGCTTTGTAACACTGCATCATGAACACATTGTGAACCTTGCATTTCACCTCCAATGACATCCCAGCGTCACTCTGACTCTAACCAACAGCTTTATACAGAGTGTGACAAGTTGTGACACAGCTGTAATAAGAAAAATCGTACTTTTTGGCCAGGGCTTTCCGTTCTTCTGGGGTGTAATCAAGGGATCCTATGGCTCCTTCCCCTTTGGTTGGCATGAAGCCAATTATAGCTATTAGAGCGGTCCTTACTAGAAGAGGAACAACAGAAAACAATGTTAAGGTGAAAAAAGCATATTTGTTACCATTAAATTAAATGAGCAAAGACAGTTAAATGCCAGTTATACAACCAACGGTGATGGAAATTTCCAGATATGGGGAGGCGTCTAATCAGTGACTTGGTCTAAAGCGCATGCTTGTAAACAATAGGGTACTGCGTAACCCCTTTCCCAAACAAATAAAAGCTGCAGTGTTGCAAGCGGCTGACACAGACTGAGCCACAATGCTGCACAGTGCAGGCAGCTGTAACTCGTGTCTGTCTACTAAAACATTGAGGCCTGGTGGAAAGTTCATCCTTCGGCAGGTCAGCGACACCAAACATGAGACCGGTGTAACTCTGTGGTAGCTCAGAAGTGAACATCAAACAACAGAGCACTCAAGCCCTAGAGGAGTGGGTCAGACATAACACTGAACAATGGTTAAGGTAGACACAAGCGTACTCCAAGAGTTAGAGCTGTTGTCACTACAAAAGGTAGCTTTACAGAAGGAGTAATTATTCAGGCTGAATTGTTATACCATTTCTTTAAAGAATATTTCCCAGCATAACGTTTTATGTTTCGGCATAATTGAGTTTCAGTGCTTTGACATGAAAACTGTTGTTAACTAATGTCTTTCTGTAAAGCACTTTCAGGCAACCATTTTTGAAAGGCATTATAAAAAAATAAATTGAATTGAAATGAAAAAATGTTACACAGAACACAATTTCAACATAGGATCTAATTTACAAGAACTCTACAAAGCTCTCCATTTGCAAGGAGCACCAAATCTTGGCAGTGTGTCAGATTACCTCTTTTCTGTCCTCCAGACCTTTCACACTGTAGCTTGACATTCGAATGCAACACGAACTGACATTGTGTGTGACACGCAGCCCAGGAGGAAAACGCAATTTCAACAGTCCTCGTTTTGGTCAACAACTCTGAGGAAGCTTCTCTGGTGTAACAACAAATGCTCAGCGAGTGCGGGAACACAACAGCATGTCTGTGGCTTACAGGTGAATGAAACAGAGCTCTGGGTTCAGGGTCCGAGGCTGGAGATACATACTGCTCCAGGACGGCTGCCATGTCTCAGGATGATGCCCTGATATGCTTAGACAAATCTTCTTTCCAACTTCAAACCTCCCGTTGGGCTGAAAGCAGAGGTTCAACATCACTCATATGTAGAGTTCAGTGTGAGCTCACTGGTTCAACGCAGCAGCTAACTGACAAATGCACAGACGAAGGGGGGAGGCATTCACAATGACAGGCAGACATTACCAAAACAGAAAGGAGAGATGACAAAAGACCAGAAAACCATTATGTAAAGAGAACAGATAGGCTGACAGCACTAGAAATACAATCCTGAATACAAAAAAGCAAATACATGGGTGTTAATCACCAACTTCTGTTAAAGCAGCATTAAAAGTCTAATATCTCTGTGTGTCACAATTCCCCTTTACCCTGATCTGAGACTAAGCACCTGCACTCTTTGCACCATTGTCCTGCCTAGTGTATTAAAACCTGTCAGGCTCCTGTCCCAAATATGTCCGGATATTCAGACAGTCACAAGTTTGCAACTGAAAATTTTCAGTGTCCCCAAATGGGTGTCAAAGGCATACAAAGGTGATTATCGTAGCTATACTGCATTGTTATCTCAAGGTTATTCTCATACATGAACATCTTACCAGTAGTACACTAAAGTTTTCACTATATGATTTCACTGAGCTTACACAGACCTGACTTGATTATCTGAATGGGGCTCATTTGTAAAATGTACAGCATTTGGTGTTTGAGTTACCACAGTACACTGTATACACTCATCTAGTGCAATTTGACTTTGGATATTGCCATCAAATCCCCAATGGAGAGCGTAAGAAGAGTTGTTGTACATGGAGAGACAATTGCTGTGTACAACATGGAAGAGTGTTAAATACAGCCTTACAGTGAGCAGAATGATGCTGGGGGGCTTCATGGGGTACTCTGGGGGGAGAACAATCCTGCCATGGTACACTCCTCCGTCAAAGTCAGAGTCTGGAGGGCCTCGAACAGAAAAGTGCCACTCAAAGAGATTGTCCTAGAAGGACAGAATAAAAAAAAAATAATAAAATAAATAAATAAACAAACATACACATGGTCATATCAATACAGAGCCTCTGAAGAGAAATGAGCCAGAGGGGGAACCCCCAACAACAAACAAACGTTCAAATGTATTGCAGGGCATTGTTCTTTGTACGTATATAGTAGCAGACTTCCCTCTACCTATTTTTAAACCATCAAGGGAAAACACAGTATACATAACCAAAAGGGTTACAGGACCCATCTTCTACTGCAAATAGCACAATAACATTTTTTTTTATTTTCCTTCTTCTTTAATCTACCAAAAAAAAAAAAAAAAAAAAAAAAAACAAAACACAAAAATCACACTGACTGCAATGACATTCAGGGACAGAAACATTAGTGCTGAATGACTTTGGCCAGAAACTATTTCCTCATGGTAAGATGGAGAACTTGGAATGTTTGATGGGGCTCTGTCATTATCGTCGAGCGGACATGTGATCTATGTCCCTGCATCCTCACCTCGAGCGGCTGGGCATGGTAGTGTTCAGTTGGCTCCCGGAGCTCTGCTGCTTCCTTCATCAGCCTCTTCACAGCTATGACCCCAGAGGGATAAATCCATTAGAGCTCCAGGAAGTGTACACAGTACACTTACCATAAACCCGCTAACATATGAAATCGTTAACATTTTGATACCTCTGCCCATTATCAGTCAAGCCAACACCTGCTGACCAGTGACAGCATCAACTTTACTCTGAGCAGACAGGGAGTACAAAGGGGTCACAAACAGAAGGTCAGCCTTGATACATCCCCACTTTCAAATATTGCACCACACTACTGAGCAAACAATTTTCTCTTTGAAACCGCCCATAAACAAAGCACTTGGAAAGGAAAAACATGCATATTCACCAACCTTACTAATATTATGAAATGAATACAAAAGCAACTGAGTCAGCCTATGAAGTACACTGAGACTTGGTTCTGACAGGATGCCAGACGAATGTGACCATTTCAGGGGCCTAAGAGGCAGCAGATCTAACCAACCTGGTCACATCACTACTGTCTCCATCCACAACTTCTGGCCATCCCGTGCTCCCATAATGCATTGTTACTAGGGATGCGGTATTCGTTTTATTTTGCTATTCAAAGATTCGAAGCGCCTATTCGAATACTGTTCGAATATTCAAATTTTTCGCTTACTGATGACCGATGACATGGAATGCCACGCGGTAATCAGCGACATCGATCGAAGCCAGCAACACCGCAGTATAGATTTCGCCACGTTCGACGATTGGTATAGGCAACGCGTTGGCTGCTAGTCGAGTCTCCTTCTTGTTCACTGACGGCGTTTGTATAATTAATGTTCCCCTCCTTCCCCTCAGTGTCAGACTGCACTCACGCAACACCAGTAGACGGGCCCGGACTGGCCTGGCTCAGACCGTGCGATTAAGACACTGACCGGAAGTATGGTAGCCTGTTTAGCCGGACCCATCGCCCGCGATACATACCCATAACAGACATACACTGATGACCGTGTTCCCAATGGTTTAATTTACTTTTATCTTTCAAAGGTGTAGGAACATAAACTCAGAGAAGCATAATTCCCACAGATGAAAAGGCAACACAGGATGATTACCCATCAGACCAGAAACAGATCAGTAGCATTCTAGTCATTTTAAAGGATTAAATACCTGCACATGTTGTTGTACAATTATAAGAATATTTAATTTTCTAAAATATTATTGCCATGGTGTTATTACAAAATCAGTGCTAGTGCTTATCTATTGGCGAGTCTAAGAAATGTTGCTTCTGATGAATTAGTTCTTTGCAGGACTGGAGATTGTAGATGCTGACCGTTTCCATGGCATCTACTCATGACTTCTTGTGGATGCTGACCGTTTCCATGGCATCCACTCTTGGTTCAAATGCTTTGTTAAAAGAGATTCTTACAAACTTTCTCCTCTAACAGCCAAATCCAGAAGCGGATGTGCCTGCTCAGGGCAAACTCCTGTATATCTATTGTGCCAAATAACCCTTAGCCTGGCCTCATGGTCTAACCCAGATACACAGCCAGTATTCACATTGAGGTAATTGTCTCACTGTAGACTGCAGTTGAAATTAGGAGCAACACAGGAGTTAATACCTGTCCTGCCACATTACTAACCAGCTGGTACAAGCCAGTCAGAGCTATGACTGCTTGTGCATTAATGAGCGATTCATTTTTCATTGCTTATCTTCCTGACAGTGTAGCAATGTGATAAGTGAAAGCAGTGGGGAAAGATGCTTCAGTTTATAGGCAGATCTTCTGTGACAGCAGGGCTTCTGCTCAGTTGTCCCAGAGAGATGGATTAAAGCCCTGAGCACAAAAATCATCTTATATAATGCTCCCCATGCCTGGGAGGTGCTATTCAGGGTTCACCCAGAAACGAAGGAGATTCAATTACATAACACATGCATAACCAGTGGGCTCTCCTAGGGCTTGCAATCAACCTCTTCCTGACATAGCCAGCTGATCCAAGATCACTGCAGGTGCATCCAACCTTTCTACCAAGCTTCATGGAGAATTGTGCAGAACACCTTGTTCTTAGACTGCCAGACATCAAATGAGGACAATTTGTGAAAGGCAAACAGTAGACATACTTAACATTGGCATGACTAAATAATTTCAAATGAGGCACTGTCTGGTTAGACAAGCTGAGTGTCAGATTCCCTGTTCACTGTACCACCCCACATGGTGTGTTTCTGACAGCTTAACCACCTTCCAGAGAATTTGCATTAATTTGCCTTCAGGATTTCTGAGGTCTTCTCAAAGGATCTCTGTCTATCAGACAAAACATTTAACACAGCCAAATACACAGTAAATCAATGTTTTACAAGCTGTGTGTGCTCCTGGAGCTCATGAGGTCCATTTATATTTAGCATGAGACCAAAGGCTAAGGAGTGTTTCCAGTCATGTACAAAATGATTCTGTAAGTGTATATATGTACACTGTAAGAGCTTTTAAATGTCATCCACTACTTATTAGTATATATATATAGTGAAAATTTTGAAGTGATGCAGTTTTAAAATACAGCAAAAGGTTACAGATGCCTGCTAATGGACATAGAAAACAGCTTCGGTAATTGTGCCGTTTCGGTAATTGTGGTAATTTACATGTTTTTAAATGCAGACTGATGCCAGATTAAACCAAAATTACATCAACTATGTTCATCCTTAGGTTGGAATAGACAAAAACGAGGCGCTGCACGCAACACCACATTAAAGCAAATTTCTGTTGCTGTTACTGAAATGTACAACAATGCATGACACACAAGCAAGCTGGCATCCCAAAACAGAGTGCAAATATGAAGCAGTCACAAATAAAAAAGGACCACAGAATTAATGTTCTTTGATAATCACGGACTAATAAAATACCCACAATAAACAGTATTCTGAATTCCAGAGGAACGAAATCATGGTCAAGTTCTGCATACCGTAGAAAACTAGCTCAGCTCATTCAAACTTCATTTCCTGTGAAACTAAACGACCCGAGGGTATTTACGTTTGCGGCTGTGAACGGCCGCGTGCACCTGGCGAGAAACAGCCTAGTTAGAGGAACGACTTTCCGCATCGCTGCCTTTTAGTGTGAGTGTTCTGGGGACCCCATGCATTCTCTTTTATTTTTCTCCTTAAACTCAGTTTTATTTTTCCCCCCGTTTTCGGTTTCTTCAGATTTACCTAAGATTCCCATTGTTTTAAACGTACACCTACATATGATCGCAACACATTTTATTAAAGAATTATTAAAATTGGAATATAATATTCAGCGCAAATGGCATCAAAATCCTCTACAAATCAGTCTACAATCGTAGACTATCTACAATCGTATGACCTCAGTGCACATATTGTGTTTTGACAAAGTGCATCATCCCCTTATCTTTGTTTTTCAGATGCGTTTGTGATTTTTTTGTGTGTGTGTGTGTGTGTGTGTGTGTGTGTGTGTGTGTGTGTGAGTGTGTGTTCCGTGCATGCATCTTTACGTGTCCAGGGAATCGTTTTGACAAGCTATGCAAAAGAACTGCCCGTCTGGTTCATAAGTCAGTGAATTGTTCAACCTTTGGCGACAATGACGAATTTCTACTATTTTTGGCGGTTTCTTCACCGAGATTTTGCCTGCAGTTTAGACATATCTACACACTTTTGTTATAGTGTACATTACACGTAAAGTATCGGCAGTGATTTTCGCACTTCTTGTGAGATTTGCATAGGTGTAGCAAATACATGATTTAAGGACGTCACACTATTAGTTGTCAGTACGAAAAAAAAAAGTTACTTTGAAGCCATTTGGACATTAAAATAATGCGATTGCCTTGACTCTACATTTATTTGTAAATATTCAGTTTAATAATCAATACTGTTGAATTCTCCGCGATTCCGTGAACAGATTCCACAGGGCACTGTGGAACCACGCAGTCAGCATCGTGTCACACACACTGGTCAGCAGTATGTCATTACAGACTGATACCCAACAATTTGTTAGTTATAAAAATTTACAGTAATTGTAACCATCTACACAGATCACACAATTCAGTTATCAAGAACATTATATGCACGAGTGATTAAACTATACAAATAGCTTTTATTTGTGCATTAACACGAAACGAAACTAGCAATAACTGAAAATGATACTTTTCTAAACAGCGATGCAATTTTCGTGAACTTGTTCCAGATTGTTAAATCTGACAGATAAAATAATCCATTAGATCTCTTAAACAAGTAGTTACTAACAAACGTCCATCCGTCTACTAAACGAATACAAACCACGCAATACCAAACATACATCACAACGTGCGATTTTCGTCGGAACCCCTTTGAAATAAAGTAATTGTTTCGTTTATTTCAATACATATTACATGCTTGATTAAACGATACAAAAATGATGGCATGTGTAAGACTCATAGCACATACTTACGGTAAAACACTAATTTGCTAAAGTAACTGCTGCCAATTTCCTTGATCAACATACGAGTAACACAACAGCTGTTAACTTTCCTGTATGAGCAAAGCAGACGAAGGTTTCAACATACATAGTTCCCATTGTCATCTTACCCAGCTTGTCAGCATTGTTCAAACATAACATCTATACTGAACTCATTGGACCAGATCAGTATTGCTAAGTAAAGAATGCTGTGCAAGTTAGAAAATAAAAAAATAGTGTTATGCACAAAAACAAACCGATAAAGAGAGGCTAGGGTGTCGAACGGCAACGGAAGTACATGTAACGGAATCTTGTGAGTAGGAGAACTCATGGCCACGGCTAAACATACAATTTAAACGCACACTTACCGGGACTCTTGAGATTGTACTTATTTTCCATCTTGATGTGTTGAGGTGAGGTATTCAGTTACCGTCAACGGCGTTTTCCGGATGTCACTTCTTCTGGTTTGGTCTTTGTTCCTGTCAGAAGGCTGGGTCTGACGACAGCCCGCTGGCGATACACACTATAAGGACACCATTGCCTGCCTGCACATTCACACCTGACCCACTGTCATACAAATCCCGATGTCCTGACGTGGCATAAACTTCACAGTCCTCGCACTTTCGCTTATGAGCTGCCTGCCGACCTACTTAAAATACGCTACAATGACGTCACATAAAAACAGGAACTGAAGACGCAGTTTGAATTGAAAAACTTTATTTGTATGTGCCGCAATCATGCGGTGCATTATGTGTACTGTATATCTACGGTATAAAGCGTTCAGTGTTTTGACCAGAGTTTATGTAGTCAGTCAGAACATTTGAAAAATGTGTTATATATGGAGTAAATTGTAATATAATATGTAATAATACTATAATATATATTTATGATCGTATGTTTATAATATAAACATACGATCATAGGGCTCAATGTTACAAACAGTTCATACATTAAAATTTTGCCACACGATCAGACGAATTTTTCAGTTAAATTGTCGGTGTGGAGTACTTTGGAGGTTATTAATATCTGTGTTATGGGACCCTGCTGCAGATCATAAATTTACACAATATTACAACTGATTTATTTATTTAGGTGATTTTTCCAGTCCTCAAACACATCCCTTGATCACCTTGAGTGTTTCTTTTACATGTGTACAAGAGCCATACTTAATCGTAACCCATTTTAAATCGGGAAAAAAATTACTGGGTTAATGTGACGCAGTTACTTGAAAGGGCCAATGTAGCGAGCTTACGGCACCAGTCCTTCCCTCAAAGGTGTTACGTGGAAAGCCATACACGTTGTCCTGGATGGAAAACGAGAGTGGGGTGACGTCTGCAGTCATAGTACTTCTTCTGGCGAGTGCTGGCACAGCAGAGGTGAGAATGGACTGCACTCCAGATGGAGCAGGCCTGGCAATGCTATCAGTTTACTGTGGGGAAGTCAGTTGGTGCGTCTTCTGTTGGGAAGAGGGGTGGCTGGTATCCTAGTACACATTGAAACAGAGAAAGATGAGTGGAGGAGTGACAGTGCGAGTTGTGGGCATATTCAGCCCGGGGGGGGGTATGTTGACCAGTCTGATGGATATGACGTACAGTAGGAGCGGAGGAAGTGACTGATGTCCTGATTAACAAATTCTACTTGGCCGTTGGACTGGAGATGGTAACCCGAGGAGAGACTGACAGAAACTTGCAGTTTTTTGAAAAAGGCTCACCAAACCTGGGACGTGAATTGGGGTTCACAATCCGACGTGTTGTCCTTGGGAAGCCCATAATAACGGAATACATGAGAAAAAAGCATTTGCGCTGCTACGGTGGTGGTAGGTAGGTGAGGTAAGGGAACGAGATGGCACATTTTCAAGAAGTGGTGGAGAATGACAAAAATAGTGGTGTTACCTTGAGAGGGAGGTAAATCCATCAAGAAGTCCACAGCTATATGTGACCAGGGGCACTGCGGGACTGGTAGAGGTTGGAGTGTCCCTGAGGGAGGAGAACGTGGGGTATTTATTTGAGCGCAAACCCGGTAGGCGAGGACGTAGTCATGGACATCGTCCTTCCAGGAAGGCCACCAAAACTGTTGCGCTATGCAATCCTGAATGCAGGGGATTCCAGGGTGTCCGGCATCTGGACTGTTGGAATGGCTTGTAGGAAAGGAGTGTGTAAGTGGGTTACAACAAATTATTTACCTGGGGTAGGATTTTCCAGCGGGGCATTACTACAGAGTTCATTTTGGATGTTTTCGACGAGGTTCCAGCGTACCGGAGCCAGAATGCAGGAGGGCGGCAGGATTGGAGTGACTCTGTTGGTTTGTTTGGTGGCATTGTATTGTCTGGAGAGCAAGCCAGCCTTTGTGTTCTGTATTTCTGTGATGTAGGTGACATGAAAGTTAAAACGGGTAAAAAATAGGGCCCACCAGGTTTGTTGGGAGTTTAGATGTTTGGCAGATTGGAGGTATTGTTGAAAGTGGCTCTGGCTTCCGGGGTCACTCCAATCTTGGAGGTCTTTCCTGGTAAAAGTAAGGTGAGTGGAGCTGCAACAATACTGAAATTTCAAGTGAACTGTTGATAAAAATTAGCAAACCCCAGGAAGCGTTGTAGCTGTTTGATTGTGCTGGGTTTGGGCCATTCATTGACTGCCTGTAACTTTACAGGATCCATTTGTACTCCCCTGCGAGAGACTACATATCCCAGAAACCTGATCTCCTTGAGGTGGAACTCGCATTTCTCGAGTTTCATGTACAGCTAGTGCTTCCGGAGTCATTGCAGCACTAGCCGGACGTGGGAGACGTGAGACGAGTAGGTGGGAGAGTAGATAAAGATATCATCGATATATGCGATGACGAATTGGTTTAGCGTGTCATTAAAGATATCATTTATGAAGGCTTGGAATATCACGGTATTGTTCTGCAATCTTAAAGGCGTTATCAGATATTCGTAGTGGCCTCAACTGATGATGAAGGCAGTCTTCCACTCATCCTCCTTACGGATCTGAGTTTGGTTGTAAGCGCTACAAAGGTCCAGTTTCGTGAACCACTTGGTGTTATGCAGTTGTTCCAGAGCTGCAGGGACTAGAGGGAGAGGGTACGCCATCCTCTGTGTGATTTTATTGAGGGCACGATAGTCAATACAAGGACACAATCCACCATTCTTCTTTCCCACAAAAAACCTGGATGCTGCAGGTGATTTAGATGGTCTGAGTATACCTTGCTCTAAGCCCGCCTTGATATAGATCTCCATGGCGCGTTCTTCTGGGTCGGATAAGGGGTAGATGCATCTCTTGGGTAGGGGGCCCCCCTCCAGCAGCTCGATGCTGCAGCCATGTGTCCAGTGAGGAGGGAAGACGTAAGCCTGTTTTGGGCTGAACACATCTACAAAATTGCGATACTCACTAGGTGCTTAGTCTACTCCTTGAGGTAGGGGCTCTCAGTGGACGACACTCTGCAAAGGTTTGGGGTATCACGTCTGCATGGTAACGAGGACATGTATATAAAATGCCATATGCACCAAGGGCTCCACGTAATGAGCTCCTGATTCTACCAATCCACTCCGGGAAACCAGGGAAAACCGAGAATTATGGGTTTCAAGTAGGTGAAAGAACTGGATTGACTTGACATGGGTTATCACTACATGCATGCGAAAGGGAACAGTTTGGTCTGTAACACGACCAGCATTTAGGCCAGGGGTGTCAAACTCAATCACACAGGGGGCCAAAACTCAAAGCACACTTTAGGTCGCAAGCCGAATAGGATAAACATTTATTGGACAGACTGAAACTAAACGTTTTTTGAACATAAATATGAATCGAAACAGACAGGATACAATATTATTTCAAAATAAAT
>JABJVR010005492.1:0-13484 GCA_025773905.1 Chitala chitala | reverse complement strand
CCCTTCTTTACAGTGGCAGAACAGTTCGATCCACAAGCCCTTCTTTACAGTGGCAGAACAGCTCGATCCACACGGCCATCTTTACAGTGGCAGAACAGCTCGATCCACACGCCCTTCTTTACAGTGGCAGAACAGTTTGATCCACAAGCCCTTCTTTATAGTGGCAGAACAGCTCGATCCACACGCCCTTCTTTACAGTGGCAGAACAGCTCGATCCACAAGCCCTTCTTTATGACAGAGGAAAAGCTCATGCTGTTTTGGAAATGCAGTCAGTCCAGATTTTTGGGTTTTATAGCTACTGCCTAACTTGTGTAAATCAAACAGCCTTTTGTTGGCAGATCTCTTGAGAATTCCCTGGCTTTTATCAAAAACCTGGATGGTTGTGGAGGCCTCAACTTTTGTATCATGTCCTCCTGTTCTCCTTCTATTCTCCTTCTGTTTTCAATTAAAAGTATGATGCAACAAAAACATAAGTATGGAAGCTATTGGCAGTGCCTGCATATGAATCTACAAGCAATTAAAATTCTCTACAAGGTCATTAAATCCATTGTTTTGCTTATAAATAATTAGTAGTGCAAACAATGGTGTTATAATAGTTGCAAACTGTCCAGTTTAAAGTACAATGTTCCACAATTCACAGGGCTGGATCGGCACTGAAGAGGAAACTGGGATATAGAACTGAACACAAATTCCTGACACACGTGATCTGTGCCAGAGTTTTGCAGTCAGGCCTTTCTGTCCTTCTCTCTCAAAAAACAACAAGGAATGGGCACAAAACAAACCTCCAACAAAAACCTGGTGCACAAGCATATAGTGCACAGGATCCTGGCTCTGCCAGAACCCAGAAAAGCTGAACCCAGTCACCTGTCAGACTGGAACCTTCCAGAAGCAGCACTCCCCTTCATCAACAATGTTCTTTGCCTGCTTCCAACTGGAATATGCTGATGGTGCAGTGTAGCTGCCAGAGCCCCTTTAGAGAGTTTTTACAGCTTACGGCTCTGTTTCAGTTCAATCCATACAGCCTGAGAGGTTTTTCTCATTCCAGCAAACCTACAGTCATGTGCTTTCCCATCCTGCCTCAGGGCCCAGAGCCACGCGTCTCTCCTACGGCAGCTCTCCTGACGCTCTGGAGGTCTGGGAACTGACGACGTGACGCCACACAATAGCTTGGGTTTCTGTGTAAACCTCACGGAGACAGAGCTGCTCTTTGCTGTGGCTTCTGTCGTTCTCACCACCATCAGTACCCAATTTGCTTATTCCCACTCTTGACAGAGAAGAACCTCTCTTTGAGAATCATGCTTTTGGGGACCTATCTTGTGGTTACTCCAGGAAGCCATGGTTTATCTACTGAACACACAGCCTGGCAGCTACTGGCCAATGTGGGATGTGAGTGATTGTACTATGGTCCAAGAGCGTATCACCTTACACGTGAGCACACGCATGTGTGTGTGTGTGTGCATGTTTACGCTGCGTAGACCCATGGTGCCTGTTGCAGTGGTACATGGTTCCTCCCTGGCCCTGCAGGCACTCAGCCTTCAGAAACATGCTTTCACCAGCAGGAAGTTTCCACTAAAGTTTTCTAAAGCCTGCGGCATGGAGGATTCAGACAATCAGTCACACAAGTCTGTATCTGAGCCACAGAGAGCTTTAGCTGTTTGTGTGTGTGTGTGTGTATGTGTGTGCGCGCGCGCATGTGTGCGTCTCTGTCCTCAGATGAGTTTGTGTACCAGTGTCGTTCTAAACATCTGTGAAGGTACCTGCGTTCTGTTTGTAAAGCTCTGCTTGGAGCTAAAACACGCACACACATATGCATAAACAATTCACCAGAAACAGCAAAAACTCCACAGGGGAAAAAAGTGTTACTGATTCTCTCTGACGAGAGCCTCTAGGGTTGGAGATCAACTGTGAGACTAAAGCAACATTTCAGGTCCAGCACATTTTTGAAATGCAACCTTCAAGCTAAACAATAGACGTCAAAGAGCAGTCAATGGCAGCACACGCCAGAAGTCTGAATAATATTAATCCACATAACGTATCTCTCCTCGCAAACGGAAAACACTTCTGACCAGACACACGTGACAGTTATGCTTGTGATTAGTCCCCATTTAAATCGATTCGAGGTGTGAGTTTGCACGCAGCATGATGCAAACCTCAGAGGACAAAAACATCAGCGTCAGTCTGACCGGCTTTACACCGGCTCGGTCCTTCCTGTTTCTGTGAAATTCTTTAGTCTCCAGGAATCACTTCCTCTGAAAAACTAAATGAGAGGGGGAAAAAGTTGCCCTAATGAAAGCCAGATTCATCACTTGGGTGAATTAATAAATCTAATACACATGGGAAAGATGTGAATGCCAAGCCAGCAAACGTGCTTTTGGAAAGACGGGTTTAGAAAGGTGCTATATAAATAAAGTTTCTTACACACCAACTATATACTTTTTTTTAGACCACTCCAGATGTGGTAAACTGCAGAACGTAAGTCACAAACTTTCTCGGTAACCCTCGTTTTAGTAACCGTTCTCGGTACCACTGCCTCCATGCATTTTGTGAAGAACTTCATAGTACGGTCAAGCGTGACCAGAAGCACTGCTCACTGCTGTTCACTTGGCCTGTATGAGCACACCTGTGTTTGCGTGCGTAAAGATGCATCTCAACTTCTTCATAAAAATTCTTCCCTTAAATGGAATTGTATCTGGCTGCCTAGACCATACTGGGACTCCATATAACCTTTTGCTGGTATTTGACTGAATACTTACTGTGTGTTACACATTACTAAAAAGAGCTAACTGGTAGTCCAGCACCAAAGGTCTGGACAATTTACAACAAGAAGGCTTCACAAAATCACAGCAGAATGCCCCGCTTCACCGTGGCATCTTCAGGTGTGAAAGTGCATGCAGGCCTGCAGGGAAACAAGTCGGCAGCTTGGTTTGATTTTGAATATGGGCGTGCATGTCCACACACAGCACCAAGCTGGCAAACTTCAGCCACAGTCATTGCCTTTATCCTGAGGGGGGGGGTCACCTGCGCTAGCTCCAACTCTCTAAATGCTAAGTGCATTATGGAGAACAGGGAGAGCTCCACCTGACAAAGTGTTTACAACTCAACTTAACACCTGTGACACCAAGGAGGGGCACAGACCTGCCGTACAAGATATGTGATAAACAGTCGTGTCCATGTCGAGCCTCTGAGAATTTAATCACCCCCCCCCACACTTGCTCTCTCGGCTGAGGCCATGTCACGGATGAACCTGACATTCTCCCCACGCCGCCAGGGTCCGGGAGCAGCTCTCTGCAGCTGGAAAGACAGCGAAGAGGTTAACAGATGTTGCACAGGACGCTCGGCTGTAAATCCTGGTACATCTGGAAAAACTATTGGACTGCTCGTTTTCGATATCCTCGATTTTCTAATACTGTGGAGCTTATACATCACAGACCCTCTGACAAATATACCTGTCCCACCACTTCTGAAAGCCGTTTGGAACGTGTGCTGCCCAACAAGATTTAATTCCAAAGGCCCACCGCCGCCAAGAACAGTACCGCCGCAGGGGATTGTGGGACGGGAAGAGGAACACGTTGCTGCTTAGTCCTGACTTTCTCAAACTTCACACAGACAAACAACTGATAACACAGGAAAGTCAGGGCACTTGGTATGTTTGAAAAACTCTTGGCAAGATAGCAGAGTGAAGGAAATCAGCTACCGCATGTGAATTCGGTTAAGGACGTGGAATCACTTAACCTGTTCTCGATCATGTAATTGCACTGAGCGCTGAGCCAAGCATGTGAGCACACAGGATGCTGGCCAATGTTCCGTGTGTTGTACGCTTTAACATTTGTAATTACCTGCAGTAGTCAGTGTCCACTAGTCTGTGAAGCTCAGCTCAAATCCAAAGGGAAAACGCAAAGGATTTCCACGTGCGTTACGACACGCTCCACATCAGGCGTGAGGCACAGAGTTGGCCTAAAACTGCACGTTTCCACACAAACTTGCATGTTCCTATCATGAAATGAATCTGTTCTCCCACACTGGAGCTCTGGGCCGGTGCTTGTCAACTTCAACCTTTTTAACCACATTAATAGCTAATGCCTACACAAAAGCTTCATGAGAACACAGGGGATTTAGAATGAGGAAGCACTCAAAGTGCAGCTGTGTGCACAGAAGGGAGAACAGGGCAAAACACCAAACGCCAGCATAAGAGTCTGAGCTGGCACCCGGATTTGGGACAGCGAGCGCGGCTGCAGCAACGTTGGGGCCTGGGGCAGGCTTCTGGGTTTCAGGGCCTTCCTGCAGACGTTCTCACAGGACTTTGCAGCCTGGAATTCCAGCCACTGTCAAGTAACTGGCACTTACCTCAACCTGGAGGTCTGGTGGTAAAAAAAAAATAACACTCAGCCCTGGTGCTTTGCTCAGACTCCCTGACTGACAGACGTAATCCCACACAAGCACTGTTTAGGACGTCAGAAAACTAGGCAGGAGGGAGTGTGATCACACGCCTTCAGGGGCACTTCTTATTGGTGAGAACAACCACTGCTGTGCAGCGGTAGACTATAATCTGGTCCCAGAGCAGGTTTACCATACTAGGCAGTTTTCAGCTAATGCATTTTCTGCCTCAGTGAGGGTACTATATTACACTGAGCTCCACTTGAAAAATGCTGAGGATATAAGACATGGTTACATCAGGCGCTGAGGAGAACCACGGCTGTCAAGATAAAGCTGTCGCCTTTGGCAAGCAGGACACGGAGCGACGCAGATTTAAACACCAGTGCACATACGCATCAGGTGTGTCTTGGCAGGATCAGAGAGACTCCACCTTTACCTGCGGTCGTGTCTCTGCTCCTAATGTACATGAAGAAAAATAGCAGGAGATCACCACAGCAGGCTACTGTGGACTCCTTATGGCTAATTAAAGGAAGGAGAGGAAGGAAACACTACAGCAGGGCAACAGCTCATTAGTGATGCGGGCGTTAACAACGCCCTTGTTAATTTTCTTCACAGTGGCTCAGTGACTTACAGACCCAAGCTACAAACACCAGTGTGTAAACATGTAATTTGTGTCTTAACAAAAGCTTCAGAGATAATTCGTTACTTGCACAACACACTTTTGTGCACAGATGCTGTAATGCAAAAGGGAGCAGCTAACAGGAATATTTGCTTCGCCTTGAATGGTTGATTAAAATGGTACCACAGCAGGGTAAACAGGCAGCTGAGCTCAGGATCCAGGGAGGGGTCCAGCAGAGGGGGAATTCTGGCATGACCCGAGGCTGAAACTGACTGATTCTTCCAAGAGTACCGTACGTGGGATTCTTCCCAAGCCTGGAACAGCATATTCTGCAAGCAACCCTGTGTGCTCTCCAAGACAACCAACGTTTCCTGAGACCCCTGCCAGCACCCCCTCCCTCCTGCAACCGGCAGGGGCCGTCTACCTGTGGGGGATGGTACTTAGGGAGAGCAGCTCAACGTGGACGGCTAGCTCATAAAGCCGCATGATCCGAGTCCAGTAAAAGTGTGATTTAAAGACAGACACGGCAGGACGGAAAAGAGGAAGCCCACGCCCAGCGCGTCGCCCCGGCAGGGGTGCAGAATGAACCGAGCGACGCTCTTTTCCTCAGAATCATACCCCCTTATTAAGCACAATGGGGCATCGAGACCTTGTCACTGTGGGAACAGCAACAACGGGAAGAAACACAGACTCATGGGAGACCTGTTTTTCATTAGCTCAATAGAAAGGCAACAGAGATGATGATGATGATGATGATGATGACAACAATGACTATGACAGAACAAGGGCTACTAACGATGCTCTCACAGATCACATAGTTAGACACAGAGGAAAACGCCGGTCTGCTTCACCTGTGCTTAGAAAGTACCGGGAACTTCCAAAACGTTTGGCCTGTTGTAAATGTAGTTTACATTTCACAGATGGTACATAAATAACCTGCGAGACCATGGAGAAAACACACACACACACACACACACACACACACACACACCAACAGAGTACACAGGAAACATTGCAACCATATGGACATGACACTCTATCAAACTCTTGGAGGAAGGCATGTTTGGCAACACACATGACAACTGGAAATGCAAGAAATATAAAGGCTAGAGCACATTCATTACCAAAAATAATTATCTGCCATTTATCTATTTATAGCTTACATTAAGCACAGAATCTAATGGTTTGACATCCTCAGACAGGAAAACCCCTATTGCTGCATTCTCAACCTGGACAGCATTAGTCAGTGTCTGGATGCACTAAATTAAATATGGAAGATCATGCTGTAAACACACACACTTGGATGAAGAAGGTGTGTGCATGTTTAGCTGCTTCTCTCAGAGAAGTTTGACCACACTTGTAAGAGGCAGAAATGTTAGCTGACACGCCTTGCTCTTGTAGAAATGAGACGGTCCCACCTGGCCACACCTGGCCACCGCTGGCTAGGGATTGGGCCGTACTCCCTTCAGTGTAACGTGTTAAACACAGGTGTGCACAGGTGAACCCAGGTTGAGGGCGATACTCACTCATTCTGTTTCTGACTCTGTTTACTTCCTCTCCTAAACCCTTAGCCTCAGTGTACCTGTTAGGACAAGGACAGGTGTGATTAGACACAGGAAACAATGGGCAAAGTACTCGTCCAGTAATGGTTTGATGGGTACAGTAAGTTGCACTGAAGGTTTGTAGAAATAACCAGGCCAGGTCTGGTTTTGTTGTCAGTCCAATAGATGAATCACTGGATGTTGAGGGAGGGGGTGGGTGGATCACCGTGACAGCCACAGATCAGCCCACTGCCATGCCACTGACCTCTGTTTCAGCAGGGCTTTGTTATCCTCCATGGTCACGCTGTCTTCATGGTCCCTCCTGAAGATGGCAAAAGCCTCCTGGCGACCCATGGACAGCTCAGGCCCTGAACCAGGAGAACGGGAGCTTAAGAGGGTTTCAAAGGGGCTGGCAGGAAGTGAGGGATCCACAACAGAGAGCTGGACTGATGGCCTTCCCCTGTCTGCCTCCAGTCTGGAGCACAGGTGGGAACACAAAGACATAGCCTACAGTTTCCAGATCCATCTGGACATCCACTGCTGAATGCAAGGTCCAGAAGAAAGGAGGCACAGCTTCCACACAGTCTTTAACAAAATGTGCTTCCACTAGCTACTAAACTGCTTTTAAAATGCAAAATAGTAAGGTGGGTAAAATCACGAGTCTGGATGATAAAAGTCTGTTTATCCTAGAGGCTCCGCAGGTCTGAATACTGGAACATAAACGTTGCTTTTATATAACCAATGATCAAACGCATGAGGCGCTTAAGCCTGTGATGAGTATAACGTGCTAATTTAAGAGCCTGATCAAACACACCATGACAGCAGCAAACTGAATGTGGGTTTACAGACAAGTACGCTGTATGTGTTCTCCCAGCATGCAGCCTGCCCCCCCGCACTTGATGACAGACACAGAGAGCACTTATTTCTGCCTCAGTTAGCATCTCACAGGGTTCGATGAAGCTTGGAAACTAACCTGAGCTCTGGGGAACACACAGTGTAGCTTTCACATACGCAAACTGGTGGCAAAGAAAGCCGCAAAAGTTCCAGTCTAACATACGCAAATCTGCCACTGAACATGGACTGAATGAAATAGTTGGTGTTTTGTGAATTATTATGAATGCATTTGAAAAGAATGTTTAATGTGCAAAGAGATAAAAGTTGAGGGAAAAAGGTGGAGTTGATTCGTTGAATCATTGATTTTGAATTCATATCTAATGGAGGAGGGGTACAAGAAAAAGAACAGAACACAACTTGGAAAGTGACACAGATGAGGATGTCCTGAGAGGGAGATGTTGAGGACCACAAGGGAGTGTTCAGACACCCAGCAGGGAGTTAGTCACTCAAACCATGTCTGAGACAGAAACTGCCCACAAAAACGCACCCCCTTCTCTTAGCACCATAAAGTTTGCCATGTTGTGATGGACAAATGCAGATGTTGTGTGTGTGCCATCTGCTTAGCCTAGACAATGTCACCAGCAGCTGCAAAAAAAGAGCCCTTCTGAAAAGACGTAACCTTTAGGAATGCAAATCACAGTGTTGTCAGTGATGAGACAACTGAGACACTAAGCAACACCAGGTCTGTGACAGGGCTTCAAACTCATGCTGCTGCACTGACGATCACTGAAATCCAAGCCACGGGACCAAGACACTCAGCTGGATCAGAGACATCGGAGCCACGGGACCAAGACACTCAGCTGGATCAGAGAGCTGACACTTGTCCTTGTCACAAGTCAATCAGAGTGTTTGTTTCCTCCATGTGACTACAAATATCCCACCACAGTTTATTTTAGAAATAAATTTTGTACAGTGATGCAAAGCATCAGTCTAATTTTACCCACAATGCAGGCACATGCCATGCTGAAATATTAAATTTACCAGTTCCCTCAGCCTTTCTGAAGTTGTCATAGAGCATGCTTTCCTTGTTCATTACTGTCACCTAGTATCGTTGCTATACACAGATTACAAAACCGAGCACCGCAGGATGCTCACGTAACCACTACGCAATTACAGCACACTACTTCCACTACACCGAAACAAGCTATGCTGGTGGACACCTGGAGTGAGCTTTGCACCTTTTGTGCCATTAAATAACTGTCCAGCATCTAAACAGTTTTCTCAAAGTATCTGAGAAGAGCACATGAAGAAGCCTTGTTATCTGGGACTGATTAACTGCACAACTGGAATGACAACCCCCACCTCCCTTCTTCCTGTGAACACATTCACTCTACATCACTTCCCTTCATGTGTTTATCACATGTGAAAGCAGCCTGCTTAAACACGTCCGTGGAGCACATAAAAACATAACGTGCCACACTCCATCCAGACTGCTTTAAAACAGATATGAGACGAAAATACCTACAGAAGAAAGATGTTAACGATGGATCAGGATTGAATCTTTACATTTCTCAACTTCCACCACTGCAACCTAAGGAAAAAAGTACTGTACTGCCCTTTAGATTCAAAGGAAAACACACAACATGATTCTAACGTGCAGGGATGGTCCATGGGCTGCAAGAACAAACACAACTAGATGACTGAGGTAGTAAAAACAAGGTGTTACAAAAGGATTAAATTAAAATTGCCATTATGAAATTAATCAAAACTAAAAGTCGTTACTGTATATTTGCTGTTTGTATAATGCATTCTAAGATAACCAAGCAAATTAAACAAAGAAAAAATTCTCTGGAAATTATTGGAAGTTAAATATGGAGTGTGGAGCACCAAGTTTGAGGAATGTAAACTAAAAGGATGAAAAATGGACTGTCTATGCAAACTGTTTCTGTTTCCTGAACCCGTTCGTGCTGCGTAGCTGCTTTATTTTCCACTCAAGTCCGTTAAGTAAGAGTCGTCACAGAACAGCTGTAGTGTGTCCTGTGAAAGCCATAGAATTGTGCTTTAAATCCACACACAGGGATTCAGTCGCCTTATATAGTCATATATATGAACTTAAGGTAGTGAGGCAAAGGCCAGCAAATACACGGTTATAAAATCTACACCCTTAACACGTTCAACGCACTACATGGGAGATTAAAAGCAGAGTAGGAAAGCAGGAGAGAATCTCGTTGTTTTCTGCTCCTTTGTCAGAGGTGTGTCAGGTATTCCAGTTTAACAGAGTTTACTCTGGACCTGACAGCACATTACACACAGTTTACCTGCTGTGTGAGAGGGTTACCTTCACTCTTTTGTGGAATGTGTCAATAAACAAACATACAATATCTCAGTGTGTACTATATCTGGTAGATGAGAAAGCCAAATGGCTGTTAGGGGGACTCAAACTACGCAATAAAGATTTCTGTCATGGTGTCTAATCCCTCTACCCCCCCAAACACAAACATCATTGTTCACGGAAGGGCCTCTACTCCTTCACCTTCTTCTCTGCCACGAGGTCTCACAGCTTGAAAGAAAAACATGGAGCACAGGGCTCCTTCAGTTCGTGTCTTGGGACATTAACAAAATGTGGCATAAATCTCTCCTTCTGCATATTTTTGGCCAACATCCTGGTCTAAGGGCAACAATGTATAAATCATTTACTTCCACTACAGCCCAAAGATAGGAGATGGAAAGTACAACTATCTTTGTGAAACGTAAAAAAATATATACGACTAATTAGAGAGTTTCTCAGAAAATGAGTGAATGCATGTATAACAATTTCAGAGGACTTCCAGCATAATGTTATATTTTTGGAAAATCTTGATTGATACCAGAACATTTTTAGAAACAGCTCTTGCAAAAATAACCCTCAAAAAAATCTTTTGACTGCTGTATGCAGGGTACTCATCCTCTAACTATGTGTAAAAGGAACATTCCTGGCACTCCCACGTTTAAGGGACATCACAGAATATAGTAAACATGTGGCCAACGTTGCGATGACCTCACTTTGCTGGGGAACCACTCTGTTTCCCAATGTCCGTCTGTCTTGTCAGAATTTTATGCAAAACATGTTTTTGTCTTCATGTGAAAGAACCACGGGGTTCCAGAAAGCACTGCGAGGGTGAGATGAGTTGTCCTAATCCATGTGTAGAGAAAAAACACCAAAACAGAAGATGAATCATCAGAAAGGAAGTAATATAACCACATTGAAAATAACAAAACAAAACAGTAACAGGACACTAGTTTGAACCCTGAAATTTATACAACAATATCGATTACTCAAAACAGTTCTTTTGGACTCAGGAGAAAGACTGTATTCATTTGCCTTCTCTGCTTAGTTATTCAGTGTCGCCTGCAATCACATCACCTTAATGGCTGGTGTAGAAGAACAACTCCATGGCAACCACTGCCACCTGCCTCACTCCAAGCCACAGGTGGATCCTGTTTAAGGGAAGCGTGTCCCCAAAATGTGATCTGCATCACTGGCTCACAGCAGTTTTCCATGCCGTTCCACGACCACTACACAAATGAGAGGGCAAAAACTGCAACAGTCGCACTCGCTAACGCATACCCTTGTACCAAGTTTAGGAGAACATCACACTCGTGACTGTTTTGACCTGGCTAGAATCTCCATCCAGCACTTATTCCTTCCCACAAGCGTGCTCTCTAGTGGGCCGCAGTTCTGCTAATTCTATCATTTCCCTGGGACATTCGATCTGAACAGCCACCCCCCAGCACCACAGCCATCGCATTCCGCAGGGATGAGAGCGGACGCTCTGCCTGTCCTCCCGTAGCTCTCTAACCGCAGTGACAAGAAGGATGGGAAAAAGATACATCAATAAAATGACAATAAATTACACTGCTGGCCTTGTTTGCTCGTGTTGTGTTTCACTGGGGATCGCAGCCGAGGATTACGACCATAACTCAGGGCACGCTGAGCGGAACGCGAGTGGTCCCCCCGTCAGGCCTGTCACAGGCTGTGCTTCACTCGCTGCGTTTTTTTAAAGGAGAAGGCTTAATTAAAGGTCTGGCCACGCGTAGAGGGCGGGAAGGCCCATTGGAGAACACCACCCAGCTATGACGTTCAGTCATGACAGCTGATGCATTCTCGTTATCCACATTAGAGCCGCAGGGAAGCCATTATACAGCAGACCCTGACTGAGAGGACCACCTGCCCCAGGACCAGTCCTTAGGACCTTCCAAAATGCACACCAGCCATTTGACAAAACAAAGGAGAAATGGAAACACACAACATATTTCTCAGGCTGACGACAACACTGAATCCTGCTTAAATATTAGGATATATAGAACATCATTCCAACTATATACTCGGCTAAGGCATCCTTGTGCCCACGTTACAACCTGGCTTCCTCTCTGGCAGAGGTGTGGGCAGGCCGCCCCTCCTGGCATAACAGCAGCTTCCAGGATTTTCAGAAGCTTTTACAAGAATCACTGCAGAGCTGGGTTGGCTCTGAGGGAGGCCTGCATCCAGGCACAGATGCCCACACAGGGATGAGCGAGCGAGGGCTGGCAGCTGTGCATTCCCTCGGAGCGCCAAGCATCCAGTCTGGCTCCATCTACTGCCCCAAAAGCTCTTGCCAGCTTTAACACGCTCGGATCTCGTGTTCTAGAGCTGCTTTCAGGACAGCTCCCTTGCAGCGTACATTGAAACATCACAGGGACATTATAAAGAGACAGACACAGAATTCTCTCGTAGGCATGCCACTCCGCCACAGAAAACCCAAAGGCCTGTGGCTTTAACTACTTTCACAAAACTGTCTTGTTGCACAAACATTTATGGGGACTTTTACACTACAGACATATGGTCAGTAGGACCCATTTTTACTACAATAAGCACCTAACATCTACTAAAATAAACAAATCTGTGATCTTTAAAACACATTTGAGACCTTGACCAGTAGGAGACCAGTAGGAGACTACAATGTGGTCAGCATGTGGCCAAACTCCACTAGCAGGGACTAGTTAATATTTGTGGGGCTTCCTGATTTACCAGAATGACACAGTCTGGGATTATCTGAAGGATACAGCAAGAGATGCTTGTGTCTTATTCAGCTAGAAACAGCCTCCTCCACAGCTCAGTGGTGGGTATGCACAACCGTGGTGCTTACGGAATGTACTCGTCATGAGAAGTTGGACCGCAGGTGACTGACGGCAGGGGAATGCCAGTGTAAACGGAGCACACAGGTAAATGTGTTGATGACAGATAGCATCCGCTCTTGCAAACCTCTCTTAGGCCAATAAGGTTTTATTTCATCAGTAAAACACAGTCAGTGAAAAACATCTCTACACATGAACGGCCATAACCGGCACAACCGTTAGCCCATCAGGTAGAGTCCTCCATTTGCTGACAGTGGGCTGCACCATCTAAACACCCATCAGTCAACAAGGAAGGGAGCTCTTCTGAAAATGTCATTTGAAGGGGGATATTTGCCGAGGGGTATCCCTTGCCAAGAACCGCCTTGTACAGTTTTAAATGCTCCCTCTCCTGTGTTGAGTCTCTGCAGATTCTGCTGCATATGCAACATTTAACATGCACGTTTGTCAGAAGCCCCTCTCTCCAGCACAATCTTCTGTTCAAAAACTGTTTTCAATAAATCACACAGAATTGCAGTCAGACTCAGACAGAACTGCCTTTATTTCCTGACAGAAAGTTATCAGAAATTACTGACAGTCTCTTTCCTTATTTCAGCACGGTCTCTTCTTTGGCATCGCAAGTAGTGTTTGTCTGCAGTTTGCAAATTCATCCCAACCCCTCATATTGAGGACACATACGATGACACAGGCATGCAGCAGTGTTAGTGGCTGTCTGTTCACAATATGCAGACAGACCTAACAATACAAAAACAATGTATTCTGTAAAGGGGCTTCTGGTAAACAGTCACTGTGAAAAAAGCTTGTCCTGACCCACAGGAGACAGTCACACTCAACTGTGCCACGCTGCAGGGACGCAAACGAGGATCATGATACACCAGTGTCACTAGTCAGGAGAACTGAGATGTTTAACTGGGGGGGGGGGGGGGGGGGGGGGGGGGGGGGGGGGGGGGGGGGGGGGGGGGGGG
>JABJVR010005491.1:0-13484 GCA_025773905.1 Chitala chitala | reverse complement strand
GGATGGGCTCCAGGTTTCCCCGCGACCCTCACCAGGAATAAGCGGTTCAGATAATGGATGGATGGATGGATGGATGGATGTCATCATAGGACCAAGGACATCGTTCATTCACAGAACTTTAAATGGAAATGGAAATATGTTGACATGTACATAAGGATTTCAGTTTATACCATTGAAATTCTCTCACAACAGATTTTTTTAGGAAATGTAAAAAACTAATTCGTTAGAATTCAAAAAGTGTAAGGTGAATTAAAAACTGTAATTTTTGTTTTTTTAATTTCACAAAATTTCAATATTAAATTAATGTAAAATAATTTTTGTGTGTGTGTGGAGTTTACTTGTTCATGCCTCCCATAATCTAAAAACATGCATTCAAAATTTCTCATAGTGTGTGATTGTGCTTTGTGATTGGTGGATGTTTTGTCCACATTGTCCCTTTGGTATTCTGGGATAGACTGTGGCCTCCTCCCCCAACCCTTAGGACAAGCAGCATAGAAGATGGATGGATGGAGTTAGCAATAGTTTAAGAACAAATGTCTTTCCTGCCTCATGTACAGTAATGTCAGCTTCTCCTGCCTGTCATGTATTGTAATGGTCAGTACACAAAGGCTGTTTTGGTAACAGAAAATCTTATTGCCAACCTAATAACATAAAGCACAAAGAAAGGTGATATTACCTCTCTATCGTGGCAGATTAAACTGAAGTACTTAGAAAAATGACGTTACTTTGTTAAGTAACAGAGGTTAATGTTTTGAATGTATCTGAAATCCTCTTTTATCATTGTTAATGTAAGATTTAATTTAATATTTCAAACAGCAGTTATAAAACCATTCAATCTGGTAAAATCTTTCCTTCAAAATATTTTATAGTTAACGCACCACAGAAACATATTATTGTAATGATTTCCGTATGCGATGGAACCAACACAAGATTGAGTCTAAGTGCAGGGAGGGTTTATTTCGTAACACAGTGGATTTAGAACAAACTATGGTGGTCATGGACTATGCAATTAAACATAGGCTACATCCATACAATGACTGGCAAGGCACAGGGAACAGTAAAGGGCTTAAATACACATAAACCTCGTGAGGACAGATGAGTTACATCATGAAATTAACCATAACTAATCAAGCAATTACAATGATATTACCATGGAAACAAGAGGATGGCTGACACCTGGCATACTTGAGGGAATGACAGGCTGTGCTATGAAATTTATGAATTTTAAAATATTATATGTACGAAATGATAAATTAAGGGAAATGTTTGACAATATTAAGGAGGCTATAGCCACATAAAAACACAACTTTTTACGATAAGTACAAAACCCCATTTTTGTGCTAAATTTTGCAACAACAAACAACAAATTTTATTCAATCCACAAGAAAACAGCTGCTGCTACATTAATAAGCATGGCAATGCCGGTATCAGACCCGCTGTCTGGCGGTGTGACACTTGCAGTATCTTATATCATGTTTGGGAGAGGCGGAGCTTCTTATTCAGATGACATAAGTGTTGTTAGCAGTTGTTCACAATGTTATGCCATAATGTTATTTTGGTGAGATTGAGCTCACAATAGATTGGCATATTGTCAGAGATCAGAAACGCCTGTGGGATCATGTATAGATGGCCTCTAGTTACACATATGGAGATGTTAGGGAGCAGTATATTTTCTCATTACTTCTTCATATACATATGTGGTTTTTTACGCTGCTACGTTTGCCTGCCGCGGAAAACTTTATTTGTACAATTTTTTCGTATTGCTATTGTCATCATAAGATAAAGAAATGGTAAGTTGAGCCATTGTAACTCGGGGACTACCTGTATTAATGTATGGGAACAGTAAATAACAGTACTTGTACTGTTGCACTTTAAGTGTGATAGGTCATAGGGCCCATTTGGGTCCCTTCGTCACAGGCAGATATGCAGCAATGCAGACAGAAGCCAACATGTTATAACAAAAAGAAGAAAGTTCGACTACACTGTATGAAATGGAGAACTTTTAACCTCTCATGTCTGTCGGGTCAGTTTTTGAGGAAAAAATTTAAAGGCAAGGTCTTTAACGGTTAATTTGACTATGTGCAATATGAGATCGTGATGATGGATGGAAAACATAGGAAGCAAAAGAATGAAAGTGAGGGAGGTAGCTGTACAGAGGAAACAAAAGCAGGCATAGTGAGAGTTCTGTTTCACTACCATTACACGGGTCTGAAGTACCAATGGTAAAGAAAGCACATTGTGTTTTGGATGCCAATTAAAGGAGAGTGACTAATCCATAATTCAGTTTTCTTTAGTTTGCATTACAGTTTAGATTTAGTCTTCATTCTACTTCAAACAATCATTTTGATTTTAGTTTACGAGTATTTTATATGTTTTTCTTTACAGTTACTTTTTGCTAACATGGTATTTTTCCATAATGAGAGTAGCCTTGGTAGAGGAGACACTACAGAGGAAGCAAAAAGAGACTCAAGTGAAGAGGACAGGTAATGGGAGGGGGGACAGGGAGCCCAGTGTCTTTGCCATGGACACCAAAAATGATGGAGGACAGCAAAGGGCCTTGATAAAATGGAAAAAAAAATCTGGAGTCGTTAGCTTGACAAACTGATGTTTCTGCCCAACTTACCTGTCAAATGTGATGCACACTCATATGCAGTAATAGAAGAGGCTGGGAGAGTGATTGGGTGGGTGCGGGTTGGGGGGGCTACTGAGATAATTAAATGTGGGCAAGAATTTCAGGAGGTTATTAACAGCAGGACTGGACCCGTATTGGATAAATGTTACCTCATCAGAAAGAACAAGTGAGGCCAATGCAATGTTCAAGATCTGATAACCTACCAGCTACATTGTAACGTTATCTGCCAATTCATGCTGTTTGATTCTCCCATACTTACATTCGTAAAATAAATACACATCAATAGCCGAACATTATTATTATATAGCCGAATTATTGTAATCACCGTTGCTGATATATATATTTCCAAAAGAAGTTTCAAGCTATTATAGAAACGCAAGTTGTACAATGAGACAAGAAATCATAGAGTTTAAGGAAAGAAAGGATTTAAAAAAACTAATCAAAATCAAAGTTTTGTTCTTATTACTACTCTGTTGAGAAACAGGCTTTTAAAATCCCTGTTCTAAATAAATAAAACATTTGTAAGGCAATGTATGCAACACTGATCTACACATTTGATAGATTTTTCATACTCTCCAGATGTGATCTCTGACATCTGGAGCACAGCTGGGTGGGATTGATAACTCGTCTGCCCCCCGTCCACCCACCTTTTTGTTTTTCTTCTTCATGACCTTTATAGATCACACAGAACACTCACTTTCATTGGATCACCACAATATGAAATCAAATTAAACAAAGTTGAACTTTAGATGTGAACTTTCCCCATGCAGGATGTGCATAATATCATGATGGGATGATGTATATGAATGCTGCCAAAATAGAATAATGTCTGAAATGCACAATAGGCGATTATCCATATCTGTAGTACTGTTGGACATGCATGAGAAATGTGATTCTTTTTGACATGATTTAAAGTACTGTAATGTAAAATGTCATAGTATTATTATTATTATCATTATAATTATTTATTATTATTAATTGTTGGTATTATAAAATATGCATATATAGATTAATGGATCATACTGAGAAGAAATGAAAGTCATGTCTAGGTGATGGTACCATTCATTTTAGCACTATGAAATTGAACTAAATCTGTGAACATCTTACAGTAATTTATTATTTATTTATTAAAGAACATTAATTGTGAACCAGAGCCAAATGTTATAAATTTGTACAGCCGGCCCCATCCTCCAGCAAGAGACCTACCTATTGACATGTATTGAAACAATTTACTAACTGGAAGTACACAGAATACAAATGCTCTTACATTTTCAAAAAGCAGTGAAAATATAGTAAGTCACAGTAGTGATCAGTTAACTATGGTAATGGTCCAATTAGTAAGAATCATTGAAACTTTCTGAGAAAGAATACAAGAATGTATGAAACTAATATTAGTTTAATATAGAAATATTAAAATACTCATGTTCTGTTCTGTGGATATTGTTTTGGCAAAGCCAGTGGTTGGTTAACTGTGACTCCACTATTTGGTGTACGAGTCAGTGTTCTTCCATTGATTCACATTAATTCATAGAAGACAATAATCTTTGGTATACGCAGTATGTCAATAGACAACATTACTAAAACCTAAACACACACACGTGCACACGCACGCACACACACACACACACACACACACACAACTTTGAAAGATTTTACCTTAATTTTGCAGAACCAGCAATACTTACATACCATTTTGAATTAGATCTGTCCTTTAAAATTAAATTTATATCATGTAAAATCCTACAGCTCATTAATGTTGCAAAAGTAAGGTTATTACTCAAACTTCACCCAGATTAGTACAGTGCATGCATTTGCACAATGCACACCACATTACTGCATACAGCCATTGAGCCCAATTTCCACACTTTCTTCTGTAAAGAAAATAATTTGTTATTTGCTGTTTGTACTTCTGAAATAGATAAAGCTAGACAAAGGTTGTGCAACTAATTGTATGTTTAGGGTAATTCAAAGTTTCCTAAAAGGGAATATTTTGCCTGTAAAATATGCTTTTCAGATATTTTATAACCTCTAATAATTGTTCAGAATTTTATATAATAATCCACGTTTCAGTCTTGGATAACCTGTTGCTTGCTTAATGCAACCATAGCATATCTCACCCCTGTTAATATTGCATTAGTTTCCCTGTAGTTACACAATGGATTATTCTCTTCATACAGTTATATCTCTTTGTCTGTAGTATGATTATGCATGTAGGATCTCAGCTTTGAGTTATTCGTGTAGCACTGATACACTCTTGGTTTCACCCTTATGGAAGAGTGCATATATGCCTAGAGCAAACATCGAGCATGTGCACGATTACAGACCTGAAATGTTGACATATACCATAGAGGTAGGCTCCCATAAGTTGACTCACTGAGCAATGCAGGAGACCCCAGTGTAATAGTAAATATGCACACAATATTGAACTCTTTTTACAGCTATAATAATGAGTATGCACCTAATTCTGCACTGTATACTATATCTTACAGGGTTGAACACGCAGTTAGCCTTAGAGCTCAGATGCTGAGTTTCATGTGTTTTCCATAAGAGCTCACGTTTTGCTCAGCACTTCGTTTCTGTGGATTTTTCCTGCTTGCACTGTTAATACTGTCTTAAATGAACTACCTTCACGTTCACTCATGTTTATTCTTCCTGTTGTTATTTGTTATATACTTTTGGGGCAGCTCTGATGACGCCATAAATGTTAACTGAATTTATAATTTCAGCTGGCCTTTTGCCTAATGACCAAATGTGCGTATATGAGTAACGGTGTATACTGTATGTGTATGTGACCCTCTGTTAGGTAAGTTTCTCCCTTTCTCTCCTGGCCTGTACACAAGAGTGACATGTGACCTGAGAGGGGACTTTGTGCTTTTGGAAACAGCTACAGGCCATATGGCTGGTTGAAACACGTCTGAAGATCAGGCACTAAAGCACTACGTTCACAACATTCACCTTGTCCTGACATGACGTGTTCTCAGTAGTGTGTGGTCTTATAACAGCTGTTACTCATTTGTATCCTGTACAGTTTTGTCTGTCTTTTTTCACACTGATATTTTTTGATTGTGGACACATATTATGAAAATTTGTTCTTATGATTTCAGTAATTTAACTTTTTTTAAAGTATAAAGTTGTTGCTACAGTAAGAAAAAAGGTAAGAATCACAAGGCAACCTGTGATGGGTTGGTGCTCCACCCAGGGCATCCCCTGCCCTGCGCCCTGTTCTCCCTGGGATGGGCTCCAAGCTTCCTGTGACCCTGAATTGGATAAGCAGTATAGAGGATAGATGGATGGATGGATCCCAAGGCAACCATGTTATCAAGGATGCTATTGTTTTCATTTTAACCTTACGTCTTTAAAACTAAACAAAACTGTCTGCACAGCTCTACATATAATCAGAGCTAGTTTATTTCCTGTTGTTAACAATGCTTTTGTGTGTGCTACAAAGCAGAGTATCAGTTCAGTGACATACACGCTTCACAGTTAAGTCCATACATATGCAGTTTTGTTTTCATGCTACGAGTTTATTGAAGCATGGGAGCAGTAAGAAAGTTATGGGACAGCAGGGCACTGCAGTGATCCAAAAATAATTAACTCAACTCAAATCTGTGAACACATTAAATAGGAATGAATCCCTGTTTCCTTTGGTAAAACTGTGCCAATTTGCATCAGAGCTGTGGGATTCCTGCATGTTGTTTGGATATGAAATGGTAAAAGTACATTGCCTTCACATTGGCACTGGATAGCTGGCAGAACATTATCAAACCGCAGAGACTGATTGGCACAATTTTGACAGCCACAGACTGGAAGCTCGTATTCTTCGGTTAGGTACCTCATGCCTGTACGTGGGATTACCAAACTAAAAAAATGTGAATTTAATAGACGAAAACCCACCACTGCAGCATCTTACAATGAAAATGTGGAACAAAGCAAATAGTTTAATTTCTCCTCCTGTGTGACAGGTACTTAGTTAGAAAGATGCCCATGGTCACCCCTTGTTCTAAACCATCATTCTGTATGACAGGCCACTATTGACCGACACCATATTTCCTGTGACCCCCTATTGATAATATATTACAAAATTTTTTTATTAGAAGTACAAAGCAACTGGGTTTTATCCTTCCATTACCTTAACCGCTTATTCCTGGTGAGGGTTGGAGGGAAGCCTGGAGCCCATCCCAGGGCACACGCTACAGGCAATTTGGACACACCAATCAACCTAACCTGCATGTCTTTGGACTGTGGGAGAAAACCCACCAAGCACAGGGAGAACATGCAAACTCCTCCCAAGGTGGGAACTGAACCCCAGGCCTGGAGGAGTATGGCAACAGTGCTAACCACCACGCCACCGTGCTGGGTTTTATATACAGTACAAATTATTTACACCTTGCACATTCAGCTAGGTGACTGTGATCAAAGTAAGTGTTTGCATGTGAAGATGACATTAAAGGTGAAGGACAAGTAATTACAGGTAGTCCCTAACGATGGAGATCTCAGAAGGCGGGGGATGCGTACATATCAGCAGCGTCCCAATGTATCGTACTGCATACGCTGCTGCGTTTGCCTGTGATATGAAATGTTTACAATTTTGTCGTATCGCTATCGTCATCGTAAGTTTGAAAAATCGTAAGTCGAATTGTCATAATTTGGGGACCATCTATATAATTAGTAAACAAAGCACAGAGCTTTTTCTTAAGCCTTTTTGCCTGGTGACTATAGAAGACGTTAAGACTTTTCGGACAGGAAAGGAAAAGGACGAGTGAGTTCCTGCAGCTGTGAGACCAAATTCTAGATTCCAGTTACCACACCAATCATGGTCTGAACACCATGCCCATTGACAGAGATTCAAATGTTCGGGTTTGAAAACCTTGTGTTTCTAAGCATACAAGCACAAAGTGCCCAACTAATTTTTATTTTTATTTATTTATCTTGCTTTTATTTATGTTGTGTATTCATGGAATTGCAGCAAGAACACCGTAGTGCATGCTGAGGCTTTCACTTGGAAACAGGGACGTGTGCTTTGGCAGAATTGCTGAGGATGGCTGTCAGTGGTATCTTCAGCCCAGTTCTGGGCTCGGCATTTTGAGCCTGGTGGCTTTTTTCTTTCAGTGTGGTAGTGGGGGGGTTGGTGGGGGGGCAGTCCTTGCCAGCAGCCATTCCTTTTATTGTTCTGCGTTGCCAGATGCCACTAATATTTTGAAATTCAAAAAGGTAAAAATTTTAATTAGAAAAAAGCAGTAAAACTTCAAAGGGGAATATTAATTAAATTAGCAATTGGAACCTGAACAGACATCACTTAAAATGTATTTTAAGAAAAAAAAAACTTAATAAAAAATCTATATATGATTGGTTAAGATGAAAGGATCCTTTTAAATTAGATAAAGTAAAAAAAAAACATTTTAACCCACTTAGGCAGGAATATTTGAATATATATATCTGCACTGTATATACATTTTGCATTTTGTCAACAAATATGTATTTGCATCTGAGATGAAAAGCATTTACAATATTTTGTAGAAAAAGAAAGTCCACACTCAGTTTAGCTTTAGTAAATAAGGTAAGATTAATTTAGATAATTGTATTATGGCAGACTTTGGGGTGGGGAATGGTTCAGAAAATACTGTGTGGTTTACTATGGAGGCTGTTTCAGACTTCGAATACTAGTCTTTATTAGAATTGTTAAAAAATATTATTAGCTAATCTATCTGGAGAAGTCTCATCTGTGGAGATAAAAAGAGAAATTCAAGCAGGATTCTTTATTTCGTTAAGTCAAAATTTAGAAAACTCATATTTACCACATCTTTATTGTAAACTTATTACTTGTGACAGTTGGCAACAGGGCTGCTCACCCTGAATTAAGTTGAATGAATGGACTAATTTCTGTCATATACTGTGCTATACTGCATAGATCCTAGTTATAAAATTTACCAGACTAAGCATAAAGTGACTTGATGTGTTATTGTCTTTTAGAGGGCTCAGTTTTTATTCATTCGTTTTCTTACTTGCTAAGTCTTGGTGAAGGTTGCGGGGAAGCTTGGAGCCCATCCCAGAACACGTAGGGCACAGGACACCCAGGTCAGGGCACCAACCCACACTAAAGGCAATTTGGACACACCAATCAACCTAACCTGCATGTCTTTAGACTGTGGGAGGACACCAGAGCACCTGGGGAAAATCCACCAAGCACAAGGAGAACATACAAACTCCATGCACACAGACCCAAGGTGGGAATCAAACCCCAGGCCTGAAGCTGCAAGGAAACAGTGCTTACCGCCACGTGCCACCTCAGTTTTTGGTCCTGTTGTTTATTTCTTAAAAATACTGTACTTGTATATTTTTTACCATTAAAAAAGTGTTGATATAATGGAAGTGTTCCACAAGTGACTCACGAATGTTGTGTGCTTTCCAAAACAGGTGTGGACAGGCCCTTTACACACTGAAGAAGCAGCACTCCCCCCAAAAACTATTTTCCTTATGTGCGCTTTTTTAGCAAGGCTTATAAAGATTGCATACCTTCTCTGTTTTCAGTTCATTATTTTTGAGTAGTCTTTCATCTCAAATCTAATTTCAGCAGCTGATAAGTAAATGGTGAGTGATGTTGTAGCAATTCTAATTTATCAATATAATTTATTGTACACAGCTAAATGGTTTTGCTGACAATGGTTTGTACACCAAAAAAAACAATTTGTTAATGCATATACTGCACATTACTGCCTCACTGGGCCACTGAGAGGAGCCTCCAGTTGAGCACATCTGCTAACTGGTAAATTTGGCCAGAAGATATGAAATTCTTTACAAATAATTTCCTCCAGCCATGCCCTAGGCTGTCACATGATCATGATGACTTCCTGTAACTGACAGACTTTATTTCCTTTCTGCCACTTTCTCACCCCCCGATTCATCACCTGTGGATTTTTTTCTCTTAATTGTCTTAAATTAATTATTGTAAAAACTTTCCCAAACTCGGTAACGAATTGCAATTTCTGTTACGTACTCATTGACACTCCCTTGAAACTGCGACGTTATAAATCAAGTAGCACAAAATGGGAGACCCCCATTGCAGCGTAGAGAACAAAACCATAAAGCTAAAAATAACTCACCCTTTTAGAGACACCAGAACTAACATTAATATAATAAATGTCGAAAGCACCTTTAGAAAATTTTACTATAATTCATCATAACGTATCCATTTAAATGGCCTGTTAAAACCTGTTCTCCTTTGCCCCATAAAGTCCTTACAACAAAATTGCTGGATATTAGTGTGACGCTGCATGAGAGGTGAAAGTAGCACTATGCTAAGTAGCTAATTTACTACAACAGCACGAAACAACAGGGTAACGTTTGTGTAACGTCTACCTGAAGACAAAAAATGTACACCTCACCTTTACTGTTCACAATGTTCACACGAGTTGTTGTTTACCATGTATAATAGGCTTTATATTGATTGCATTAATTATGGTACTTAAGTAGCATACTGTCTTGAGAACAAAGCTTTGAGGTCACCTGTTTATATAGCAGCAAATGGTCAACTTGTACTAAGCCGTTTTGTATGCATTTGAAGAACCTTGTGCTCTTCAAAGTGCAAACTATGCAGAAAAAAAGCAGTGGCTTCATGTAATAAGATTGTGAGCGAGGGCAGAGAGGGCAATCTTCCTTCTCTCATAGCTCAGGAATAATTTAGCAAAATGGCTGCTTGTCATGGGTTTACCACAGATTTAGCAGCACAAGCTAATGATGACTCCAGGGACGAGGCTGCATCACTCAGTGAATACGAGCCCCTCTGGTGGAGAGATGTGTCTCACAAACTCTGCCCCCCTAATTGGCCTTACTGAGGGTCAAACACAGGCATGTTTCGTACCCGGTCGTGTGCTGGACCCAACACGGCGTTTTCTCAGCGTGACACCGTGCGTTATTACCATCACCAGTGAGTACATTTTGTGTGGGAAATAAATCCTTAACACCTTCAGAGACAACATGCAAATTCTAAAAGTGAAACAATTAATTAGTTTCTTTCGCCAGTTAAAATATTTCTTAAAGGATATGAATATGATAAAATCAGTTTTTTTCCATCAGTCCATTATTTATCTAAACAGTATTTTAAGGGTCAGTAACCTTTTTTATAGAAAAATAATTAGCTGTAATTATAAAAGAAATAAGATAAATACCACATGAGGTCAAACATAGTGCAACTTAAAGAGCTAAAGGTATTTTATTCTAGCCTGTAAAAAATATAATAATCAAATGTTATTTTTACATGAAAGAAGGAAAATGACAACTTCATGCAAATGTTTCTAGTAGCATCTTACCAAACCAATACAGTAATTTTCAGCAGAGGGAAAACACACATGCACGCACAAACGCACACGCTATCCTATAGTTAAGTTTTATACACAAATGATACTTTGTTCGTTGGTGTAAAATAGCAATTTAAAAAAAAAACGTAAATGTTAAATGTCATTTAAAAAATAATTGGTGATTCTCCAGATGTAGGCTGACAGTGACAATCCAGTCACTTCATCACATAATATAGACCTGACAAATATGTCTAATGTGACAAATACTGCGATAGAGAAGCAATTTGTTGCCAATATATGAAAGAATGTGACATCAAAACAATTGTCCATACTTCTCATTTTCAAATAAAATAATCTCCATTTACACGTTCTTCTGACATATTACAAATTAAAATTTTGGAGAAGGAACTGTTATGTATTTTACATTTAATGTTTTTTTGAAAATGAATTTTAGCTTCATAATGAATTAACAGGGCACTCAAATTGTCTATAACAGGTCTTTTAATATAAATAGTGAAAGACAGTACAAATAGCTGTTTGGCTAACCTTTCTGACACCAGTTTTGCTTCATGTAAAGTACTTGGCATAGAGCAGTGACCTACAGGTATGCACTTGTTGCACTAATAAAGGCTAAAACTGTTTATTTTGATTTTATACAACCCAGACACACATGAGTAAAATCACACATTTACTAAAAAGAAGCATTAATCTTTCTTCTGTTGAGGTAATGGGAGCATTTGGGTCATTTGGCGTTTGCTACTCTAATTATTCTGAATACATTTAGGTTACAGGAGGTGCCACTTTCATTTTGTATAAATCTTACTTATGAGCTGGGAAACCTGCACTCTTCGGTAAATATTGTAACCATAAATTAGCACTATGAATGTTTTATGCTAGGTTATGTCTTGCTAATTGAATGCATTCATATTGAAAGAAAAATATTTTCTGAAAATCACTCACCCTTTGGGACATTAGTCATTAGTATGCCTGTTTATTTTAAGTGTCTTTACACTTTCATGTGTAGCCTGATGACCCATCTTAAAATGTTAACAAATTTTTACTGTAGGTTATTATTATTATTTGCTGGTTTTACAACTAATAGACATTATGGAAGGTTAATACTCCAATGTGCTCCTACATCTCATATCTAAGATCACACCTCATGTGGAGCTGCTTCAGAAAGCATTTCGGCCCTTGAATAAAACAGATTTTAAAATATACAGTTTCTTTAGCATGTATGAATTGCCCAGTCTTCGAAGAAATAATTTAAAATATGTGTTTTCAGAGGTTTTATTTGCATTTAATATTATATAAGTTGTTTTATTAGAAAGGATACCTTTATTAAACAGAAAACACATTGTTATTTGTTTAAATCTGACTGAGGCATGTTAAATGTAATCTTCCATCTCTGTAATAAAACTACTTTCCTGCCTTAATTATGTATCTGAGTTTTAATCTAAATTGGTTTTGAACATTTAGTTGAATTGGCTGACATATCTAACATAAAAGCTAGTGAGAAACCTTGTGACATGAACACAGCTGTGAGAACTTCATGTAATCAGAGCTTCACGCACTGTTGTCAGATGGATACAGGGACTCTCAGGACTGACTTTGACAAAGCAGACATGTTCACATTTAATTCCTTTTCTTGTTTTCCCTGAGGACATCTCTGCTTCCTTCAATATTTAGTTTCCAGCCTTTTTATTTAATGACAGGAAATTAAATGTTTTCTTAGAAAAAGTTCATGATATCATATCACATGTATTGTAAACATGGGCTGGATTCACTAATAGCCACAACATGGTTCATTTTAAAAATGGGTACTTTCAAAAGATAAGGTGAAGAGAATACTTGGAAGTAAGGTTCATACTTTCTATAACAGCAACATTCAACTGACCAATTAAGACAGTACTTAAAAAAAAATTAAGAAAAATTAGGGATCACCTTTGTCTCAACTCAGTAATATGTTCACAGAACGCCATTTTCTGTGGATGCATTGTCCATCCATCCATCCGTTATCTTAACCGCTTATTCCTGGTGAGGGTCGCGGGGAAACCTGGAGCCCATCCCAGAGCACACAGGGCGCAGGGCAGGGGACACCCAGGGCGGGGCACCAACCCACCACAGGGCACATGGATGCATTGTCATTTCAATCTTATTTAAAATTTTTATTTAGTTATATTTATTACTTCATTTTAGTAAAGGTGTAATCTTAAAGCGCTTTATACACGTTATTATGTTATCTGTAGCCAGAAGATAAAACACCAGCGTCTGGTCACTTTTCCCTATAATCTGAGTCCACATGAAGTGCCTTAAACACTTCAGGAAAATGTATATTTGTAATTCTCTGTAACTTTAAGAAAAGCATAGAACTGTAATCAAAAATATACATGCTGCAACGGAAAATTGGAACTATATTTATATTAGCTGTTCAGGGAAGTATTTGTCTGTTTACCTATTAATATCCATCCATCCATCCACTATCTTAACTGCTTATTCCTGGTGAGGGTCGTGGGGAAACCTGGAGCCCATCCCAGAGCACATAGGGCGCAGGGCAG
>JABJVR010005487.1:0-13489 GCA_025773905.1 Chitala chitala | reverse complement strand
TTTGTTTTGTTTTGTTTGCCTGTATGTATGCCAAAAATAGATTTCCATCTGTCTGATTTCCATCTGTCTGATAGCGTGCAATCTTCAAAAAATGCACGAGACTCTTATGGGTAAGCATGGTAGCACTAGACTTCCTGGGTAAGCTCCAGGCCATCTGTCACTCCACAATGTATATGCAGTTTGAACATGAAAAACATTTCGGCTGGGAGCATACCTATTCTGCTTTTAGTATTCAAGTAAAGAAATACAGAAGAAATGGCATTCCCTGGTGATACACAAAGAAAGATTTCCTTTTGTGCTTTTGAAGGTTTCTGTACATGGAATGGAAAGAGTGGCAACCTTACTTGCATTTACTGTTAAGAAAAACCTGAAACATTCCCCATCACTGTACTGTAAAGTACTATGGTGTAAATTTTGTACAATTTTATATATCATTTTATAAAATATTTTATGACAACATTTTGGGCCTGCCTCTTCACGTTTTTTGTTCCAACTTTTCCTTACAGATTTACATACAGTTTGAGCCAAGGTTAAACTATCTGTTAAACCAGGGGTGTGAAAGCACGGTCCTGGAGGGCCACAGTGGGAGCAGGTTTTTGTTTCAACCAGTTTCTGCGGTTAATTGATTCCTAATGTCAAATAAACATTATAGAATTTTTTGTATAATTACTGTGACAATCCAGAAATTCAGACAAGCCTAAGTAATTTTTAATGAGTTTTAAAAGCATGACAAGGACTTACTGATGTTGCTTCTTATAAATTTTAACAGTTATGGTATATCTTTAATCTTTCTTGTTAATGGTCACTTAATTCACTGCTCCAGATTAAGCCTTTCTTGTCATAATTTAAATACAATGAATGATTACTTGTTTGAATTAAACACAATGCTGAATTATCCAGACATTTTCTGCTCAGATTTTGTAGTTAGCATGACATTGTAATGTGTGATATTTTTGTTATAGATCTTAAAACGCAACACTCTCACTTTCAACCTCTTTATAACTCTTTTTTTTTTTCTCTCAGTTGATTAAGACAGATGGAAATGATCAAGAAGAATGAAGAGCAGCAAGGATTTGCCAGTAATTGATATTTAATTAAGATAATGTTCAAAATTTTCTGGCCTCATGTTTTTAATTTGCATTTACAGTATTATAGGTAGTAATTGTCTATAATATACAAGAAGACTCAGTAATAAAAAGTTAAACAAAGCCATAACTTGTGAGATGTAGAATCTGAACTGAACGGTATGTGAATACAGGTATGGTCAAGTGAACTGTCAGTGGACTCTCAACCCCAATTATTCTATTATCACCTGTTATTCTTCTCACCTGTTCACTGATAGGCTCAGTTGTATATATTTAACACCCCATGTAATCCCTTTCTGTGTTGGTACAATGGGTGTGGTTTGAGGTTTCATTGCTGGTTGCATGATTATGTTGTTTTCTCTCAGCTGTTCCTTAATAAAGAGCTAGAGGTGTATTAGCAGCACCACTGTTCCATCTCCCACTCAGCAGTGATTTCCTGAAATTCTTGCCAGATGGCTGTTTTTGTAACTACAGCATAAAATGTATAGGGAAATTGTCATTATGCAAAGCTTTAAAACAAATTGGTTTCTTTCATGAGTGATGTGATTCTGTACATTGTTTATTTAGACATGAAGGTGCAGCATTTTCTAACATTGGTGAAAGTTCTCCAGAAATGTATGTGGTGAAAGCATGAGATTGTGTTTCTGTTCTATGCTGCTACTACCTGCCCCAGGACCTAGGTCAACCCATGTGGTAGTTCGGGTATCTGTATTCTATAGTGTGGCTACCTGCCAGTCAAAGTGCACTTTTCTCTCTATTGGGCTCTTGTCTCCTTTTCTCAGTCTTGGTTCTTCCTGTTTCTTTTCATTGCTGTCCCAGGGGTATCCTGTGTCATTGCTGATAGCCACAGACCTCTGCTGTGGGGTCTCCCACAATTTCAGCAACAGACAAGTGCAAATGGATGGTCCGGCATGCTCTCAGCTAAGAGCCTTTGACCCGCTGAAGTACTTAATGTGATGGCACACCTGGCACTGTAAGCGGTAGAACAAGTTTGCTGGAGCTTAGCAGAGGCAACATTCCACTGCAGAATTGGAATGAGATGCTGTTCTGTTTGCTTTCGGTCTCTGTGTTTGGCTATATTTGTCAGGCCTGTGTTTGCATAAGGGCATCATTTTGCAGTTTGGAAGGTGGTGTGGCTTCTGTCTTTAATGGTGTTACTAAGTTTTGTGTCCCCGAGCTGGCTGGCTACATTGGACTACCTGGAACAAATAGTGTCCAGTAAGTTTCTGATTATGTTGGCTTTTTCTTTCATGTTTGTGTTTGTTTGCCTTATTATAGTGCATAAGCTAAAATGCTGCAAAGTGTTATCATGCACATAAGTTAATGACACAAACCTAACAATCTTTCTGTCGCACATATACACACAATGAAACTTCGTGTGCACTTTAAAATGTAATTGCACCTGCTTTAAAAACAACCTTGTCCAGGTAGAAAGTTTATTCGAAATTAAGACATGGATGTCAGAATAGCTGTAATTTGACTTCATTGTAGTTAATGTTTTGTGTGAGTGACAGTCTGCTACAGTGCTGGCAAAGATACCAGTTTCTTATACAACCATATATTGGCAGTCAGCCTATGTCCAATGAAGTACAGAGGAAAATTACAGAAAGAACACCTGAGGCATTTTGTAGCACTGGAGTCAAGTGTCACATTTCTTCTTATGACAATTCTGGTCCGATAGGTGTCAGTTTTTTGTGATGGTGCAGATTTTTAAGGGAAAGGTTTACATTTATTGAACACTTTCTCTATGATGTCAGTTTGTCCAACTCATAGCTAGTCAAACATTTGCTTAAGCTTTGGGGTGTTCCACAAAGACAGTTTGGTTGTGGTTAACCTTCTCGAACGGCTGTAGGAGGGGCTACAAGGCTAAGAGAGGAAACAGGAAACAGGAAATGACATGAGCAAAGTTGGTGTGAAAGACACGTGTTGTTAGGCCATAAATAATATACTTAAGTGAAATTAGGTGTAATTTTAATTTTATGAAAGATTTGCTGTCCTACTATCCTGACCTACAATCATACACTGTACCCATTCTGGTGGTATTTGGCCAGTTTTTGATGAACTGCATTTTTCTTGACATTATATGATTGTGTCAGTCTAATTTTTGCTCATGTGTATCTTTTAATTTCACTTTTTAAAAATGCTTGGCAAACTCTACTGAATGTATAGTGTAGTATGTCTGAAGGTCCTGTTAGTTAAACCAGTTTGATTAAAAGGTTTAATCATGTATATCATCATGTTGCAAGGCCGGTGTTAATTAGAAGTTCTTAAATCTTTTTTCTGTGAAAGTTAAACTTCCTCTTTTCTCCATTGTCTCTCTCTCTCTCTCTCCTTTCTCTTGCTCACTGTCTTTGAACTGTAATAATATACCGATAAGTCATTTTAAACAAATTGTTGTCATGGCTGAACCATCGAACTTCTCATCAGCAAGAGAGATTTGGTTTGTTTTACTTTTTAATCGTAAACCAGTGGTGAAGGATTGTTAGCATTTTAGAAGGTTTTTCTGTTCTGCTCTTTGTCGCTCTGCCTTGTACACCTCCTCTCAGTGGCTGAGTAGATGGGTTTTTTTTTTTTTTGTGGGCAGGAAGTGTAAAAGTATCATAACGTTTCAACAACGTTTTGCAAAGCACATCATCTGGATGAAGAAACAGGAAAGATCTGTCAATTCTTTTTTAAAACCCGTAATAAGAGTAATGTGTAAATTCACACTACGACGACCGTAAGTATGTAATTTTTATGTAAAAATTGCTGTATATATTTGAAGCTTTTCAATTTTGTAATGGTATGGGACCAGTCTAGAGAGAATATTTACACATGCTTCATTTTGTGATTCTTGGGTGTGGACTGTAAGATATTTATTGTGACAGTTGAGAACTGGCCTATGTTGTAATTTTTTCACCGCTATTCATGGGGCTTGCAGATCGGAAAAAGTACCAGAAAGTTCAATGATATCTGATCATGAGAAAGTTGGGGACAAAACAATAGTGGTAGATTTAGTTCAATTGTATCACAGTTGTGCCTTTTGTGTTCTTTGAACAGTTCACTATCACTGTGAGGAGTCCGGTGTCCTCTACGTTTGCAGACGAGAAGTTAATACGTGACAGCAGTGAAAATGGCTTTGTGACCAGAAAGTAGGAACTGTGAAAGTCCAGCTGTGGGCTTGTTTCCTCTGAGCTTCAGCTCAGTAAGCTGGCGGAGTCTGTGAGAGCCCCATGGAGGAGGAGCAGGCCTGTGTGTTAGCGACAGCCCAGTGGGACCTGGCTCCACAGCAGCCCCAGAGTGCCTGGGCATGCGTGGAAAGTGTGACTATGGGCTTGGTGGAAGAGGACAATGACAATGAGGACATTGCAGGACAGCTTTTTTCCGGAAGAATGGTGAAAGAGGGAGCCTCGGATGATATGGAGCTTCTCTCAGGTCCCACGATGGCTCTGTCCCATTACAGCGAGGTATGTGTGCATAATCTCCAGCGCACAGACACATCCCAGTCCAGTTCAGCCGAGGAGCCGAGTTCTAGCTGGGAGCCCAGCCCGGATGTTGAGTGGATGGACAACCCGCTGGCTGTTTCCCAGCCTGGCTCCCAGTCGCCAGACGTGGAGTGGACGGACAACCCGCTGGCTGTTTCCAAGCCTGGCTCCCAGGGCTCAGATAGAAGTGATGAAGCAGAGTTAGGGTGCACCGGTCCAGGCTATGTGAGCGAATGTCAGCTGGTAAGGCGGAGTTTGGTGTCTTGCAACACGCATTTCACACACGTTCAACGTGACCTTGCTGAAAATGTCAATGTTCAGTTCTGTTTTAAAATGAACCATTTTCTGAACTTTACAAGAGTATAATGAAAACAGCAAGGTTACATATTATTCACTAAAGTTTGTGTAATTTTTAATTTAATTTAAGGAAGTAGTACTTAATATTTCCCCAGTGCAGTCTAACCTGTCACCAGATTGTTCTTTTCTCTAAACATTCTTGCCTGTGCAGTATAAGTACTTTTACCACTTCCTGTCTGTTCAGTTCCTATGCACTTACATTTGAATATAAAGAGGAAAGAGTAAATATGACATTTTGTTGATCTAATTCAGATATAGTTCCCTTTGCCTCATCAGCTGCAGCTATGATAAATGCTACAGATTATTTATGAAGTACCTAAATATATGGCTCACTACAGCAGAAACTGTAAGCTTATCATTGGGAGACAATACAGTCGTTAATATGACATTAGATCTCACTGCAGTTGTACATTAATTTGACATTAGATTGGAATGACTATAACTGTTAAACATTGCAAAGATAGTGTTTAGTTTGAAACTCAAAACTGGGCACTTTATATCTAGTATGCATAATGTTTTTTTTTTTTATATAAAATGAGTGAAGGGGTTTTAAGAGAATTTGGACTGATGGCTACTGTCTATTCGAATAATGTCACTTTTAATTTTGTTCAGGTAACTGGTATGTCAAAAAAAATGTGATTCAGGGACAGCACATGGGGTACAGAGCGCCGCTCTGATGAGGAACAGCTGGTACACCTTTTTTGTCTTTCTCACAAATGCTGAGGAGAGACTTTAATCGTCTGTCGTGGCGCATTGATTGCAGGAAAGTGACTGCTTGGAGCCTGATGACGAGTTTGAGGCACAGAGAGAAGACGACCACAGTCCCGCAGTGACAGAACAAGAAGAGGATGCAGGTATAATATCAACATTTCAATTTTGAGAGCAGCCCTTGTGCATCCTGCACATAAAGTTTCTCCTTAAAGATGAGCTCTTAAACAACGGTACAGCACAAATAGTGAATTGCACAGAGGCACATGTACCCCTCACACAGGGACTACTGGACAAACGTACAGTGTGTCTGTCCTCACAGCGGAGCCCTTGGATAAAGATACACCACCGACACTTTTTAGATGACAATAGCATTTAACCCTAAAATGGCCATCATGTTTGTTTAGATCAATTTTATTTTTTTTATTTTATATTTATTTATTCTGTCAGAGACCCAGGCATAGGGTTCGATTTAACTTTTTCTCAGTGGGTGTGTGGAATGTAACTGCTGTATAATTTTATGTGCACCACATAATTTCTCACTGAGAGCTCATAATTTCCTGGGAGGGTGGGTGCCCGAGCGCTTGAGCACCCGTGAAATCGGCGCCTATGAACCCAGTTCTGAATGAAATGCCGACTACTCCTTTCTTAAAACAACTCCTACGAAGTCCTTTTTGTTGTCTGATATATTTTGGTTTCCTGTGACGATGAGGCCTGCTCAGTTTGAGAGGAAGCGTTGTCTAGAAAGAATAAATGGGGCCTAGTCCTGTTCATTAGTTTTAACTATTTAAAATCGGTTATCTATAGATGTTGTAGGCTGCAGTCATGCATTAATGAAGGTATTTCAGCATCTGTTAAATATGTGTGTTTTAGGTAATTATTGATGCTTGTCTTACCTTTTAATACAGAGGATGTGGATCAAGCATAATTTCATATAACGCTCAATGTGGCTTTACCCTGTTTTCCTACCTTAGCACAAAGAACTATTTACCAAACCAATTTACATGACATACTCTCCCATTTGGATTTGTTTTGATATATTTAATTGCTTTGGTGTCTGTTTTTAAAATACTTTAACATATTCATTAAAATTTAAATGTATGGCACTGAAAGATTTGCTTGTTTCCTTATTACTTTAGTCTCACCTTTATTAAGCTCTCACTTAAAACTCTGCCAGCTAAACCTGCTTATGTTGCAGACGTTCAGCCAGGAGACTGTGAGGATTCACACTTGAATGAGATGGATTACATGCACAGAACTGATGAGACAGATGCTGTGAAGGAATCTTCATCATCTGAGACAGTCCTCGAGTCCGTAGCTGCAACTGGGAGTGCCAATGAAAGCCAACCAGGGACTGCAGACAACGGGCTGGGTTGTGAGTGTTCCATTTCAGAGAAGACGGAGCTCTGTGTGTGGATTGTGGAAACCACAGATGGCTTGGGAATGTCTGCATGCATGGTTGGGACTGACTCAGGGGATCCTGACACTGAGGCAGCAGATGATGGAGAGGCACCTGCAATGGCGGAAGCTGTAGTATCACAGGAAGAGGCTGGGTGTACAGAGGAAGAAGAGCATGATGATGATGATGATGATGATGGACAAGCAGAGGCACGACGATGGTGCACAGGCAGCCCTGTAGGGGTGGAGGAGGCGGCAAAGGGTTCAGATGTAGAACCTAATCATGCTGATGACCAGGAAGTCAGGTATCTCTCTCATTTGTGTATACACCATCCATCAATTACCCAACGGCTTATCCTGTACAGGACTGTGAGTTGCAGGTGGCCTGGAGCACAAGGCAGGGGACACTCTGGACAAAGCTCCAGCTCGTTACAAATTTATTTATTCATGGCTTTTGAATATTTACTGTTTGTCCTGTTTAAAAATCTTTAGGTTTCGTGGAAAAAGATGTGCTGGTATTAAGAAGTAAACGTGCACTAACGTTTTTCATTTAATTCTTTATGATTCTGTTCGCTGAGAAATAAAAAAAAAAAAAAAACCCATCTTGTGTTTAAGGGATCAGCAGATGACATCAGCAGAGGCAAGAGAAGAGGATGAGGAAACGCCTGAGCCTACAGATCAGTCTCACAGCGAGGGCTTTTCAAGTATAGTCGAAAGACCAGAGCCGTCAGGAGAAGCACGGTCTTCTGAGCAGACAGAACAGTCTGAAGAAGCAGTCCCTGAGGAGGAGCACATTAACAGGGACGTGAAGTATGCAGAGACATCAGTTAGGGAGGATGAGTGTGCAGCCACAGCAGCAATGGAACATGCTGTGCAGTTAGACCAGATAAGTGACGAGGCAGAACGTTGCAAGGAGCCAACGTGCACGCAGTGGCATGGCAAGACCTGTAACTCAGATCCTTCAGCACAATATGCGCAGCCAGAAGAGTTAGAACAGCAGGAGTGCCTCACGGCAGAGAGGCCTCCATTAGGACATTCGGATGCTCCGGAGAACCAGAGGGAGGAGGTGCTGAGCGTGAGCCACGTGAACGGGGAGCACGTGGACAGGGAGGATGCACGCAGGCTGGCTGAGAGGCTCTACAGGCTTGACGGCGTGAGGCGCACGGACGTGGTCAAGTACATGGACAAAGAGTAAGTTGAAGCCTCTTCAGCACATGCAGTAGTGCTTCTGCTTAGCAAACAAACAGCAGTGTTAGCAGCCCGGCTGTGCTGTGATGGCCAGCATGTGCCGCGTTTCTGTAATAGCAAGAGGAGTGGGTGTGAGCTTCACACTGCTAATTGTTAGCAACCAGGCAAAACAGATGGGTTTTAAGATAAGTTTCAGCTTTATAGTTGGCCTGTGTTGTGTCCAATCAAGCCCCAAATCAAACACACGTCTGTTGGTGCCACTGATGTAACCAATAGTCTTGTCAGTAATTGTTTCAAAAGTTACTTTGCCACTTTCAGTGAAGCGCTGTCCTGTATCCGTTTTCAAAAAATACTGCTGAAATGAGGAGGGACAGGCTGGGTGACCCTTAACACTATCTTGCCTTTTCACAGCACAGAGTTTAGTCAGGCTGTGGGGGAAGAGTACCTGAAGTTTTTTGACTTCACAGGACAAAACCTGGACCAGAGTCTGAGGTGAGCATTCAACTTGGGTTAAGGCTGCAAACTTTTAGCGTGCCTGAGTACACTAAATGTCTTATTCCAGTGATGGTGGGACACTGAATGTGGCCCCAAGTCATGTGAATAGGAACCAAAGTGTGATGATCGCAGAACACTGAGGCAATATTTAGTGTAATTACAAACATCAAAGTAACTATGCGTGTGAATAATACATGAAAAACAAGATTAAAGTATTTAAATCGCAAAACAATTTAACATCAGAATTTTACATTGTTGTATAACATTTGTCTGTACATTTACACTGCAATAAAATAATGAATTGAATTTGTCATTGTACAGGTAATACAACAAAATTAGTCCATGCGCAAATGTGTGTGCATGTGCGCGTTTTTAAGCGAGCTTTCCCACTTTCTCACAGATCTTTCCTGAAGGTGGTTGTACTGATCGGTGAGACTCAGGAGAGAGAGAGGGTTCTGAATAATTTTGCCCATCGATTTCATCAGTGTAACCCTGACAACTTCTCTTCCCAAGGTACTGAGCACTGTAGTTACCTGGAAGGCAGATTCTCTGCAGAGCAGTGCTGAAGACGGTCAATAGATTTTGGGTGACAGGCTGGTTTTCCTGTGGTGACCTGTATGCTGAAAGCTCAGTCCATACTTTGATGCTGGTGTATTCATTGTACATTAATACCATTTCATAAACGTATAGCGTACCCAGTATGTGCTTGGTATAAATCTTTTCAGATCTGGTCTGTGTTAGTAAGGGTGATATTTATACATTGCTAAATTTGGCCTCATCATTGCAGTGCATGCAATAATCATGATGACATTAAATGTTTGCAACTCAGGAAAGAACTGGGTGTAATTTTTTGAAAGCATGAGCTACTGGTATGCCTACTCATATCTTTAAACCTGGACTCAGAAAACAGTTTTTAATATGAAAACATTTAGACAACCCATTTTACAACCCATTTTGCCGAGTTGTAACGTACTACATGTTAAGATTTTCCGAGGGTTTTGCATAGGTGTATTATACCTATTTCCCCTGCACTGTCCTACATCTCAGGTGCTGTGATAACTCTCACCTGTGCCCTGATGCTGTTGAACACTGACCTTCATGGCCAGGTGAGTAACATGGTGTATCACATGGTGTATCAGTTCCAAAGTTAAGTAAGAAACATAACTCTTGGAACCCTGTGGAATATTTTCATGGTTTTGTGGCCAGTGTTGTTGGCAGAGAAAAAACAATACATTATTAATCTTAAATAATTCCAACAAAGTATGTATTAAAAGAAAGCAACCTTATGTACGAGCAAATATGACGATATGGTTCTGGCTCAAGAGAACTTTTAATTACAGAAAAGCTAAATAATTCATAAATATGAGTAATGAGTTTGACAGCTGGCAGTAAAATCCTAAAACATTACAAATGGGAGCTAATGACACATGCAGTACTTTACATAATAAACGTGCAGTTGTGTCTCTGTTTTAAGAATGTGGGGAAGGCCATGTCTCTTTCGAGTTTTGTGTCCAATTTGGATGGCATGAACGAAGGAGAGAATTTCTGCAAGGATCTCCTGAAGGTAGAGTGGCTTTTTAATTCAAAATTAATTCCCTGTTTCTTGACCATGTATACAGTGAATGCAAAGAAATTTGTCTAAGATAATGAAATACTTCTGAATATGTCTTTAAAATGCACTACACAAAAGCTGTAACTGTATGTTACTGTAGAGAAAGGTTTCTTACCATTTTTGTGCCTTAAACACCTTTATCAGTCTGTGGAGTCTTGTTTTTAAATGCAACAAATAAAATGCATATAATTAGTTAGGAAACCAGTTCTTTAAAACAATTACATATCACAATTAAAAATTTAAATATTAGTAATTGCTATGTTGATCACAATTACTGGACAATACATTTTAAACAGGAAATTTTACAGTTGAGTGTTATTTTGAAGTAGTGGTGAGCATAGAGATGCCAGTAATTGTGGTATCACTGCTATGATGATTGATGGATGGATAGTAAAGTCAAAGGTACTGCTTTTCTTAAGAAAGTATCCATGAAAGGGTAAACGATGTGTAGACAAATTTCTTTATATTCAGTTTTTGCACTTAACTCATATTAGCGTCAAAGTATCTTTCTGATATATAAATTCCATGTAGAACTTTGGGTAACAGGTAGCACAAGGCCATGTTCTGAAAACTCAGCCTGCTTCCCTTCCTGTGTGTGACCAGCTCTAACCCCCCTTTGTCTTCCAGAGTCTGTACAACAGTATAAAAAATGAACCCCTGGAATGGGCTGTGTAAGTGCTGAACTTTTTTTACTATTCATAGAAGATCAAATACCATCTATATCAGTAGCTGTACAGTCAAACACAGGATGCATTTCCCACTAGTTCTGTGTTGGCCCCTAACAGTACCACTGCTACCTCAAAAGGGAAATAAATGTAGATGCTGGTCTTGGTTGCAAGACCATTTTTCCTACTTACAGCTGTGCAGTTTTATTACTATCCTCACCCAGTTAAAATGTGTGCAGTGGAGTTGGCAGCTCTCACACTTGAGTAGTGGTGTGTGTGTGTGTGTGAGTGTGAGAGACGAATAGCTGCCTGCAGTGGGTAATTATTGACCGCTAATCAGTGTGAGTGTGTGTGTTTTTTTTTTTTTTTTTTTTTTTAAAAGCATGTGAGAGCAAGAAAAGCAACCTGAACACGAGTCTCATGCTGAAAGCGTGTGATCCGGCAACCCTGGTGTACAATGCCATGCCTTGGCTTAGAGATTCAAGGCCCACTTGAGCTCCTCTCTTTTCCAAAAGCCGATATCCTCTCTCACCCACCGCTTGCCCTGTGTAGAGCCGAGGATGAGCTGAAGAACTCTCTCATGTTACCGGGGGATGAAAAAGCAGACGCAACACTGCGCTCGAAGAGCAACCCTTTCCAGGATGTGCCTCATGACAGGAAGGCCACTGTGTACAAGCAGGGCTTCCTCACCCGTAAAGCTCACGCTGACATCGACGGCAAACGCAGTGAGTGGGAGCCACACTGACACACTGGGGACTCTTCATACACACAAGTCACATAAAGTCACATATTAAAACAGATATACAGTAGTATGAAACCACAATCCTCAACATGTATCACAATATGTAATGATAAATACATCACTTCTTACATGAGCATTTTTTACTCGAGGGAATTAAATTTTTATATGCATTTGTAAAATGCCTAAATGCATAAATGTACAAATGTTGCAATTATTATTGAAGGAAATTGATTCATGTTCACACAGCATCACAGCAGCAGTGGTTTGGAGTCAAATGTGCTGCTGAAATTGAATGCAAGCCTAAATCTTCAGGATCTCTAATGTTTTCATCTCATTTTCTGACACTCATATTTCATTTGGTCTGGATGGTTCTCTCTAGTCTTATTTATTTATTTTTTTATGGTCATTGTGCATGATTTGTGTATAATTTTGATATACAGAAATAAAATGGTCTTGGTCCCAGTGTGGACCCCTGTGGAACACCATAGTTAAGAATTATTGGAAATGAATGAGAATTTTGAGTAAGATATGAGGCATTTAAGAACAAGTTCACACAGGGTAATGTATGGCTAATGCATGTGTATTAGAAGGATACCTCCAGTCCTTTTACCAGTATTAACAGCAGCTGGTTAAGAATCAGTTTTCATGCAGCACAATTTTAAGAGTATACAAACTTCTGATAAAGTGGTATGAGCCTAAAAGAAACAAGAGGCAACATGTATACAGGACATTTAATTTATACTTTCTAGCTCCTTGGGGGAAGAGAAGCTGGAAGACCTTCTATGCTGTCCTGAAAGGCATGGTGCTCTACCTACAGAAAGTAAGTGTAAGCTGTGCTTTCTCTCTATTAACTGGACTAATGTACTAGGCCTTGTGTTCTACTGTTACACCCATACTCAATACATTACGGCCACTGTGCCAGTAAATAGTGCCGAGGTTCTCTAGGAATTGGGCAACTGAACAAGCTTTGTTCTCAGGCCCTGCTAACAATCAGAAAGGCATTGCAATCCTAAAATCTAAGTGGAGATACAGTGTTTGAACAGTAACAGTGTAAGAGTACAGGTCAACTTGGAGAGCCAGTTTTTAAAAAGACCACCGTTTTGCATATCTCAAAATTCTACAAGTAAATGCTCAACATGAACAAGTCATACTGTTTCATGTAAGCCCTAAGGCACCATGCTGTCTGTGGAAAGTTGTACAATGAGCCTCGGACCCCAGCAGTGTGTAAATATCAAAAGAGTGTATTGGTTTTTTTCCATTTTCCAGAGTAATCCATATAATTATCCATGCCTATAAAAAAACATTTTAAAATCTTAACAGGATTCTTTAACACACATGTGAAAATGTGATGTATAGCACAACGCTAACTGTGATATATTGGCTTTACCTGACCTTTACTGTTCACTGTTACCTTTAAATATAAAATCAACCCAGACTTTGACCAACCCAAGTAAACATGAGACGACAAACATAACATGATGAACACAAAACCCTACAAGATCAGTAGGCTTACTAGTCATTTGCAGTTCATTGGCTTATTGACAGAAGCGACAGTTGCATTAGGCCACGATACTTTCAGTAATAAAAACCATTTCAAATTTATAAGTTAACTGACATCAGTGTACTCTCTGTACAAAAAATAAATGTTATGAATAGCATATGGCCCACTATTTCCACTAAACGTGAGTTTTTCCGCTCATAATTCAATTCAATTCAATTTATTTTTATATAGCGCCTTTCGCAACAGCATGCCTCAAAGCGCTTTACAGAGAAAG
>JABJVR010005486.1:0-13490 GCA_025773905.1 Chitala chitala | reverse complement strand
GTTACGTTTTTACTGTGTTCCCTATCAATTTCTTGACCATCTTTAGCAGACAATGTTTTTTTTATTAAAATATATTTTTTTTTTTTTTTTTTTTTTTTTTTTTTTTTACTGATGAAAGTATTTGTCAGCTGTAAGTAACCTGCTGCTCTGATTTGGTTTTATTAAGCTTTTAAGAACTTATTAATCATTTAATTTACTGACAATGAGGTTTATTTAAAACTTTAATCAAAACGTGTGTCTGTAAAGGTTTTGTACATACGACTCTAAATTAGGACTTGTGTTTTGTCCTGTTTTGTGCACTTGGCCATATATATTTCCATATAGTCTCTGGAATTAAGGTCAATTTGGAAGCTTATGGAAAGAGTTTGTAAAAGTGTTGCCTGCTGCTTTAGTTTTTAAAATTTTAAAATATAATCATAATTGTGCTTATGATAAGGATTTGAAGATCCTTGTTTTCATTTAAAACATCGTAACACCCAGTCGATGTACAAAGTTTCAAAGTTGTCATCTTGGAGATGAGAACAAAGCTCCTTCCTGTTACTGAAGTTGTTGTATGTGAGACAGAAACGCGGTGTTGCTCAATCAGTTCATCTGTTGACACGGAGCTTCTGCCGTTTCTTCTCCAGAGGATGATGTGGACCTGGAGGCCTTGGTTAACGACATGAACTCGTCCTTCGAGAGCCTGTGCTCGTCGTGCAGCGTGCAGACAGAGGCCGTGCCGCTCTTGCAGAACGGCCAGCCGCAGCGCCCCCACCACCCATGCGGGAGCCCTCTGCAGCCCTCCTCGCCCAGGCAGAAAGTCCGCCGCTCCCAGCCTGTGCACATCCTGGCAGTGAGGTGTGTGGGCAACGTGGGAGTCGAGCGTTCTCACGCTGACGTTCGGGTTTTAGGAACGAGGGGGAGAAGGTATAACACAAGTGGTCTCCCTCTAATGTTTTGTACGCTGGGCTTTTGGTCCCTGGCTTTATTTTCATATTTTACGAATCAAACATAATGTCATTGCAACAGAACAGATCTTGTCATACCTAGATTGAAGCTCCCACAGGCTGCATTCTGCTACATGGACGTGCAGGTGTGAAAGTTGCTGTCTCTTGCATATGTGAGATGATCAGATTAAGTCCTGTTATCTGATTAGTAATTACAGTGTTAGGATGACATGTGGTCACGCATGTCTGCATAGCGCTTTCACAAGACGTGTTCACGCATGCCCGCTGCTGAATTTTTGCGACGTTACCGTGTGCTTTCTGTACTTCGGTCTGCCAAATGTTCATAACCTGCGTATGATGGGGAGCCTCAGTTTTGAGTATATGTTTTAAGATTTATTTTATTTTGCGATAGAATGTGATCCCCCAAAGCTTTAGATACGCTGCCACCAGTCACATAGGAGTGCACTTAGAAAATGATACTTTTATTTTCCCGACATTCACAAATGTTATGTTTAAGAAAGGACTGTCGGAGTGTGTAACGCTCAGACTTTTTTGCTTTGAACAGAGGTTATTTTTGGGCCAAACACTGCATGTAACATGTGCCCCCTGCTTAGCTGGAAGTTTATATTTACTTGGTGTAGAAGACTTCAGTGAAGTAGTGGTCTTATGGTACAAACATCTGTTTATGATTGACAGTGTTTTTTTTTTTTTCCCCTCCCCTATTCACTCATTAAAATGTTCTGGTCCTGCAACGCTTAGGGTTGTACTGTTTTAGGGGGAGATAAGAAAAACAAGAAAACTAATGTAAGCTTGTCGGTGATGCTACATTTACAAAGTGCCTTCTGTTTTATTAATGCAATTAATTGTAGAATTGCATGACCTTCTAAGCATATTGACGCTTTTGTTTTTATTGTTTTTCCATAATTTTATTATGCAATTTCACCTTCTGAAAGTAGGTGTTGGTATTTTCTGTGTGATTTAGATTTTTTTTTTTTTTTTTTTTTGTTAGAAGTGAACTGAAGCTTCCGTGTGTTTCATCATGACATCGTCTCCAGTGTGGACCTTGATTTTCACTCCTGAGTACAGAGAACGGTCCCCAGAGTTTCCTTCTCACGTTCCTTTCACCACATGTCACAGGAGGCTCCAGGAGGAAGAGCAGCAGCTGCGCACCTCCTCACTGCCGGCCATCCCAAACCCCTTTCCTGAGCTATGCAGTCCAGCCAGTTCACCGGTCCTCGGTCCTGGGTCATTACCTCAGTGCCAGCCCTCTGGAAAATACGTAAGAACTGCTTTTGTATTTCAGATTAAAACCATTGCTTCATCACCTTTATTGATCTGTGTAATCATATCCTTTTTTATGATTGCATGATCTTTAGTTTAGGATGATTACCAAGCATCAATCTAGCATCCTCAGTCATCCACCTAAGGGTTCAGTGAAGGCTAAAACTGTGTTTTAATCTGTTTTAAATCACTAGGGTTTAATAACCAATAGAAATTTGCATTCTTAATGTACAATTGTTGTTGTTATATAAACCCCCCCACTACTGAAAAAGTAGGACGTGATGCACCAATAGATGCATAAGGATGCATGTAAGAGTCACTTTTTAAAGTTTGTTTTGTACAAATGTTGGCAGTGGTTTTATTTCCTAATGGAAGAGCCAGTCTCAGGCCTGTAATGAAATATAGCGTATGTTTTCAACTGGAAGTAAAGTAATGAAAGCTTTACACAGTACAGTACCACCTCATGTCTTAAAAATGAGCAGTGCAAGTTATTGAGTGTGTCCCCTTCCACCTAGAGAATTTTTACACACACACACACACACACACACACACACACACTATTGACTGTCTTTGAAGACAAACTTCCGTCTTCCTCCGTAGATTTTGCCTGTTTTGTTTGTCCTTCTTTGTTCGCTCTCATTTCCCTAGACGCCCCTGTGCCCGACTGGGACAGCAGTCACTTCCTCTTGTCCTGTCACTTTAAAACAACAAAACGCACCCTGCCTCTCCTTTCCCACCTTTTCCACTGGCTTTCCCCTCTGTTGCCACAATGTCAGTTAGCCTCAGGACGCCTGAAGACGCCTCAAAAGACGTATTTCAGATTTGCCTTACTGAGCCCCTATTTTTATTAAGTTTTAATGGCAAAATATTTGGCAGCGAAAGTTTTACCCGGTCATAAATTATGTTAATTTTGCTCACAGGCTGTTATTCATGCCTTCTAAATTACTTATGATCTTATTATAAAATTGGCTAGCATGTATTGCTACTAATTGTAGTCAGAGATTTTGCCTGAGGTACGTTTACTGCAGTTTTTTCGCCCTGTTGCTGATGGCAATTTAGTTGTGTTTTGTCTTGTTTTCTGTTCACATGAAAAGGGGAGCAGCAATTTCCTTTTGCCTTATAGAGACAGTACGGGTTTCTGTATGTAATGGGTCAGAATGGATAACAGCAACATTGTGGTCAGCCTTCTGGCAAAATAAGATTAGGTACTTCAGACTGGAACTGTTTGCAGGTCAGGCTAAAAATTATTTTTTTAAATAGGATCATGGTTGTGAAAAGCCTTAAATATTAGTTGCAGTGGATGGGAAATTGCACATGCAGATAGTCATGTATACGGCCCCTTCTGAATTCCAACATGCTGCTTTTTCAGTGAATGAAGAATAAGGTGTTCAGCATATGAGTGGAAACACAAAAGCTGCGTAAGACAAAAACATCGCCTTCTCAGATCTCATCCACCCAGAAGTGTTAGCCCAGCGACTTTGTGCCTGATAATGCTAGTCATTTAAATTTTAAATGTCTCCAATTTCATTTAGTGCTTTTTACTCCATCAGTACGATATTTCAGTAAGAAAGACTTTGTCGTTAAGACGGTATAGGGCAACTTTTTTTTTTTTTTTTTATAACCTGGCCAATTTTTTGTACCTTCTTGGTACAAAAAATAAAGGTTTTGAATCCTTAAATGTGGCATGTAAGCTCACTGTGAACACAGAGCTTAAAGCAGGCACACAGTCAGTCATGTAAAGCTGATGAAGTTCTGGTAACATTTATGGGTGTCTTCAAGCTTTTCCCCAGTATTATAGGTTAAGCAAAGTAAAAGTAAGTCCCTACTTCACCTACAGTATGTTCCCTACTGCTCTGAAGGCGGCTTACTTATGTGAAATAAGACAAAATTTAAATTAATTATCAGGCCTCAGTTTGTGATTATGGTACCTCATTCATGACCTGCACATTTTCAGTTTTTTTTTTTTTGCCTTCGCCGGGAAGTAAGTGTGTATAATTAGTATTTTTTCAGAACGTGGGTTAGAGTTGAAGAGCAGAATATGTTATCATTCGGTCAGTTTTAGGTTCAAAGATAGCAGGAATATATGTGGGTGATTTTTTAAATTTTTGTTTGGCCAGTGTCAGTTGTTAGTGGAGGTGTGTGTGTGTGTGTGTGTGTGTGTGTGTGTGTGTGTGTGTGTGTGTGTGTGTGAAAACGAAAGAAAAACATTTGTGTTCTGGCCGTGTTTATTGTGTAGATAGAGGATTGTTTCATCTCTGAGATGCAAACTTGATACCATTTAAAAAGACTGTGAATTAGGAAATAAATCTTGGCTCCCGAACTTGTATATGTTAAATGTGGACTTATTTATGACAGAATGTTCCAGCAAACTTAAAAAAAAAAATGAATATGTGTAACACATTACTCAAATAGAAGTTATGTGCAGAAGGTGGTGTGTATATTCAACGTTTAGTAGTATTTTTAGAGTCAGTGATTAATTCATAATGGTATATAAATTATAGAAGTATTTATACAATGAGAGTTTGCAGTTAAACTGAGTGACACCTGATACATTTTTATTAACCTTTTGAGTCTTGATACCAAATTTTTGATGTATGACCCATTTCTGTGTCACGTTGATTTGATTTTTAAATACACCGATCAACCATAACATTATAACCACTGGAAGTGGGTGGGATATATTAGGCAGCAAATGAACATTTTGTCCCAGAATTTGATGTGTTGGAAGCAGAAAAAATGGACAAGTGTAAGGATTTGGGCAGCTTTGACAAGGGCCAAATTGTAACGGCTAGACGACCAGGTCAGAGCAACTCTAAAGCTGCAGGTCTTGTTTCTGGTCTGCGGTGGTCGGGACCTACCAAGAGTCATCCAAGGAAGGGAAACTGGTGAAGTGTCGACAGGGTCATGGGCAGCCAAGGCTCATTGATGCACATGGTGATGAAAGGCTGGCCTGTGTAGTCTGATCCAATAGAAGAGCTACTGTAACTTTTAAAAAAAAAAAAAAAAGCTAATGCTGGTTCTGATAAAAAGGTGTCAGGACACACACTGCATTGCAGTTTGTTCCATATAGGGCTGCGTAGCTGCAAACCAGTCAGGGTGCCCATGCTGACCCATGTCCACCACCGATAGAGCCTACAATGGGTATATGAGCATCAGGACTGCACCAAGGAGCAAAGGAAGAATGTGACCTGCTCTGATGAATCATGTTTTCTTTTATATCATGTGGATGGCCAGGTGCGTGTGTGTCGTGTGGATGGCCAGGTGCGTGTGTGTCGTGTGGATGGCCAGGTGCGTGTGTGTGTCGTGTGGATGGCCAGGTGCGTGTGTGTCGCTTATTTAGGGGAAGAGAAGGCTCCAGGATGCACTATGGGGAAAAAGGCAAGCTGACGGAAGCAGTGTGATGCTGCGATTCCTGCCATTCCTGTGGATGTTACTTTGACACATACCAGCTACCTAAACATTGTTGCTGGCCAAGTTCACCCCTTCATGGAAACGGTATACCCTGATGGCAGAGGCCTCTTTCAGCAGGATAGGGCACCCTGCCACACTGCAAAAATGGTTCAAGAATGATATGAGGAACATAATGATGACTTTGAGGTGTTGATTTGGCCTCCAAATTCTCCAGATCTCAATCCAGTCGAGCATCTGTGGGATGTGCTGGAAAAACAAGTCCGATCCACGGAGGCCCCACCTCACAACTTACAGGATGTAAAGGATCTGAAACTGACGGCTTGGTGCCAGATAGCACAGCATACCTTCAGAGGTTTAGTGGAGTCCACGCCTCGACGGCTCAGGGCTGTTTTGATGCTGAAGGGGGGGCCTACTCAGCATTAAACATAATGTTATGACTGATAGGTGCATGTTGGACTAAACCAATTTATACATTCATTTGTTGCTTTAAATTGGTACTTGGAACAACTGGCACAATAATAGGTTTGGGGATTTCAGATGGAATAATGAAAATGTTTTTTAATCAACTTTTAAAAAATTATTTACTCAAGGGTTTCATTAACAAAAATGTAATATGAAGAGGTAGGTCTTGTATTGTGATTTCAGAAGCTTATAAACTTATACAGCCCAAGTAATTAGCTTTATACATTTTCCTGGATGGGTTCTAGAGCACTGTTATGCTGGTATGATAAATTAATATTTCTTCCATTGGAGAAGGAATATTCATTTTTATGTAGTACTGTGCATATTCTCACTGTTACTTAAAACCAGGTGAGAAGGAAGACGTAAGAAATTGTTTTTCTGGGAAAATGCTGTGTTGGCCTAGATTTGTGTTTTTATGTCTAATGATAATTATTTTACTAGATTGTTACTGTGAGCAGCCATAGGACCTTGTGTCCTGTGTGAGTATTAAGTTGTTAATGCATAAGGTTTACATTAACGGTACAAGTTCAGTGGGTTTTTACTGCTTCACCAGTCTGACAATGTAATGGGCAGTTGTAGCACCGTATTTTGGGCGATGAGCACAAACAAAGCTCCTGAACGACCATACGACAAACACGTGGAGCCATTTGGAAGTTTTAAACTTGATTTATGGATTTTGTCAAATCGTCATTGTATTGTAGTCAACTGCAAAACCACAGATCTACTTAAGGTTTTTTTTTTTTGGTCATTTCATGTAGTTTAATAGCAGTCCAGATGTTGAGAATTATGCTGGTATTTTGCCTTTAAATTGCTGTTTAAAGGCAAGCACAAATGTCAGTAGCAATATACTATATGAGAAACACCGGTTTTTGGGGTTAATGTACGGTAATGGAAGCTGTTTGCTACTGATGCTAACCTTCTTCAAGCATTGTTTAAATTTCTTTGTTAGGGTTTCAGTCATGCTTACAGAGATGAAGGTACATTTAAATATTTAATGCTACCAGAACACAGTGTAGATGCAGCCGAAACTGTGACAGCCTAACAGTAGATGATGAGAAAGTAGCAGTGTTTTCATATGGTGATCGTAACATCGTGTACCGTCAGGTGTCTGTCTTACTACGGACCTCATCTTCTCTTCTTTTTTAACATGTGTAATGTGTAGTGTTACACAATATTACGATGTGTTCATGCTTGGCTTATGTAAATATATTATGCTAAATAATTCCCAATGCTGATTGAAATTAAGTGGTGTGTATTTTCAGCGTATAACTTATGACTGACTTCAAAAAAACTGTACAGAACATGATCAGTAGGAAATCATGTTGTACCAGAAAATAGTGTTGGTTTATTTTTTGATTAGGTTTCAGGCTAGTCAGTCTAAATTTGTACGATTTTTATTGTGTATTAATTTAGCTGCTGTAACTTGTGTGCTTTGTGTGGTTGTTGGTTGTCGTTGTTTAAAGACAATGACAGATCTCCATTTCGTTCCCACATCCCAGCAGACTCTCCAGAAGGAATGTCTGCAACGGTCTCTGGAGCTACACGTGTCCGCCTGCTGGGAAGTTTGTCCTTTACATGCGTTTCCTACCTCTGGGCGTTTCCTGACAGTTTCAGAGTTTGTGTGTGTGCATGTGTATGACTTTGCTGCTGTCCCTAGCATTGTGTTGAGGGGGGAGTGCTATTTCCCCAGCAAATGCACATCCTGTTTTTCCTGCGTCAGATATGTCCCAGGCTGTTTTTCTCGCACACTAATTCTGACGTACCTCATTGTCACAGTGGCCTGCAATCGCCTACGGCAACGCGAGAATATTGTCCAAAGTTCGAGTGGACTCGTTGTCCTTTGTGGTCTTACTCCATTCCCTCACACGAGAATCAACCTTCAGGCCACACATGGTCGGTTTCCACCCCACAACAGTTTCACTGAGCCTGTCCTTGTGTATGATGTAATTGAACTGTGCCACTACAACACAGTTGCGTCTTATCCTGGTGCAGGCAAGTTTCAGTATTCTGAACGCCATCAGGGAACCACCTGGCCCCTGGAGCACCCTCCCAAGATTTTTAATCTGTTAAAAGCTTCCACTGAGCTCATAATCTGGCAGAGCTCCTCAGATAGCCACACTGTATGGATGACTAATGTAGTTAATAGGGTCTTACCTCACCGGTGAGCTAAGCTACTGTGAATAGCCCTGCACTCGTTCTTGTTGGCACTCGGGTTTGTGTGGATGAAGAATCACCAACTGGTGAGACTCGCATATGATGTGGAATCAACCCACCAACTAACGTGATGAGACCTGTGAAAATGCCATGGAATTAATGCTGAAATCCCTTGTAGGGATTAAACACAATTGTATGTAAACCCCAGATTTTACAGGACTGACTGTGCATGGACAGCAATGTTAAATAGTCATTTATTCATTCATTCATTTTTCAAACCTCTTATCCTATGAAGGATCGCGGGGGGTGGGACTGGAGCCTATCCCAGGGAGCTTAGGGCACAAGGCGAGTGACACCCTGGAGGGGGTACCAGCCCATTGCAGGGCACAGTCGTGCATAGAGCCACACACCCAAGCACGCGTTGTGGCCAATTTGGAAATGCTAGTCAGGATGCAATGCATGACCAGGGAGGAAACCAAAGTGCCTGAAGCCACCGTGCCCCACGTTAAATTGTCATGTTAAATTGTCATGTTCACTAATTTATTGCAGATCTTTTGCATTTGATGACTTCCTGATGTCTGCTATCCATAAACCAGACTGTGACCAGATGCTAAGTCGATCTGGTTAATTTTCATAATGAGGCTCTACCAGGCATGTGGGATGCATGGCCGGTAGGATTCTGGTTAAACATTCTAAAGAACATGTATTTTAAAAATCTTTACAAACACATCTGCAATGCGAATGCGACACTGAAACAAGACCATTTACTCCGAGCAGTTAAACTGCTTCAGGCTTGCTTGTAGGTTTTATAATTCGCGTAAGAAACATTCATTATGACATTCCCATTGTGACAGCAATTTTAGCATCACATGCCAGTTTGATCATCATCTAAGCTTCAGCACTGAAACTGCCTCATTCATTCTACTTGGAAAATTTTATGTAATTGGCTTAGTGAATTTGACTAATTTGATGTGCTTTTTTTTTTGGGTAGTAGCCAGTATTTATTTCTTAAACGTAAATGCGCTGCCTTAAACCTTTACGAAAAATCTGAAAACTGCATGTACTTATGAAGCCGTTTCTTTTATCCAGAGAAGTGGGACAGTCGGTGCTCACTATCTTGCAAGGAGCAGTCCTTCGAGAGAGATCAGGAGATTTGCCATATATTTTCACTGCTGGAAATCAGAACACACTTCACTTCTCTCCTGCCTGAGGCAATTTATTGATATGTTTGTTATACATTTTTAATTTTTTTTTATTTAATACATTGAAGTGAAGCCCTTGATGGATTCTCAAAATTGATAACCAGCTTCAAGATGGCAAAGGAAGGCAGGGGTTTGAGGAGATATCTTGGCTTCAGACCAGAAATTGCCTCATTTAATTTTTAGTTTCTCATCACAATTTTATTTATTTATTTTTTGATACTTCAAATTATTCTTTGAAATCAGGTTTTCTTGCATCATAGAGCCTTTACCAAATTCACGAAAAATGGGCCATGGAGGGGGGAGGGGGGTGGTCAATCTGACCGAACAGTTCCAAGGTTGCAGCGGCTAGGTTCCTGCTATTAATTAAACTTGGTGCTGTGAATTTGACCTTTTGGCAGCAGCAGAACAAGTGTGACTTTGTGCCTATGGTCGCGACTGGTCACATGGAAGTCAAACCAGTCGTGTTACACGTAGGTTAAACTGAGCACGATCAGACCAAGCGGGTGTGCGCTGGGGAACAGTAGCCATGCTGCAACCGGCCTTCCGTTTGATTGTTTGATTGTCAGAATGCAATGATGTCACCCCTTCTGAGCAGACCCAGACACACAGTGGTCTGCACTGTCCTCAGTGGCCACCACTCATCTTCCAATGCATTTTAGCAGGCTTTCTGATTGGGCAAACATGTCATTCATTGGGTTGATCTCAGTGGAAGAACTCTGCAATCTCTAAATGTGCTGTTTGCGTTTTTTGTGGCTCTTTATTTAGTGCTGTTCATTAGCCTATCCACTCTGTGTGCCCTTAGGATGGGATCTCATTGCCAGAGGATAACCCACAATTACTTATTTTATAATCACTTATAGAACTTTTGCATCTGTTTCCATTAATTTTACAGCTTTTTAAAATAATTTTTTCATGGTTATTCTTTGTTCAGAGTGAGAATTTGGACTGACTTGAGGAAAGAATGAGAAGGCAGGGTGGATTTGCACACCATTAGTTAGCCATGTCTTCTCAGTGCCAGACTGTCATGTTGAAAAATGAGGCAGTATGCAAGTTAACTTTTTAAAGTGCTGGCTCATTGAGTTTTGCAGATGTGCATGTAAAAAAAAAAAAAAAAAAGCTTTCCCATTTAGGCAAAAGAGTACAGTCGCTTGTCTTTGAAATTTCAGGTACAGTATATGTACATATACATTTGTAATTCTGTAGTATAAAGAATAAGATGATGGTAACTGTATGAGGAGTTGCACAGTGGATATAGAACATCCACAAGCCCTTACTGAAATTGCAGTTCTTTGTGATCTAAAGTCAGAACTCAAGATAAATCATGTCTAGATATTGATCTTGCTGCCAGTAACATCCAAACCCTTTTGTTGGTTATTTTCTTGCTGTCATCGTTAATATAACTGCTGCATGGCACCATCGATCTACACTGAATGCAGATGGGACAGCTGTGATCTAATGAGAGACCTTTCCCAGAGGTGGGAAGCAGGGCCGGCCCCGACTGATTTGGTGCCCTACGCAAGATTTTAGCTGGTGCTCCTTACATTGCCACCAATTCCACCACCAACTGCTGCAGTGGCATGCCTGTACACAGGCAGCACCCCTAGCATTTGTCTATATGGCCTATGCCCAGGGCTGGCTCGGGTGGGAAGAGTGGCGAGCTGGTCGATGGGAGGATGTTTTGTTCTTGGGAGGGCTGTGCTGTGATGAGCCTTTGTTTGAGAAGGAGCCCTGTTTTTCCAGGATGTTCACTGGCACTTAACATAGTCTGAAGTGTTGTTCCTCTGTCATTGTTGTCCTGGAGCGGCAGGATATGAAGTTCACTGGCAGGAATTGCTTGTTTAAGTTGGGTGTTTTTTTTGTACCACTCAGACCGTTCTGAATGTGACACGATGGGGAAATCTGTCAGCTTGTAGCACTGTGAGACAGTGATTTCTGTTTGCACCATGTAATGCCACAGTACATGTAGTCCTGAGAAACCATTAAGCACTTCACTTGGAGAGCTAAGTGTAGGCCAAAGTTTAGGCAAGGTTTGGCCTATTTGAATGTCTTGGCACAGTGTCCTAACCTGCTTTGAACTACATACGTGTATGTTGAGCTGCATGGCCATGTTTCTTGACACACGGTAAAGCAAACCACATGTTTGAAAGGCAACAAATTGACAAATTTTCTTAAATGTGTATATGTAAAGAATTTTTCCAATTATGGCTATTGCTTTCCTGCTAATAAATCTCACATTGAAAACAGACTTCTTATTGTTTCCAACTTTTAAATAACACTGCAAAGAATAATATCCACTTAAATCTTTTGGGAAAACAATTGACAGCTATAATGAAATGCCATTTTTTTCATGAGAACTTAAAATGGGACCTTGAGAATACATAGTTAAATTGATGTAAAATCATTTCTTCTGCTGAGTTGCTCATGACACTGAAATTTCATGTAAATGGAATCTCTACTCTCTGTTTATTCATAGAGGTGGTTTGGCTGTAGGTTTCCTTGCCATTCAGGTGGTGTCATTAAAGTGATCTTGTTTTGACTGAGCCAATTCTGGTGGGTTCAGGTCCTTGTTACTGACCCACTCAGGGACTGAGGCGTTCCAACCAGATGCCTCCTTGCATTTTCTTCCTGCCCAGATGGGTCCCTTTGTCCTTGGTGAAACATCTCTGTTGTCTGACCACATCGGCACTGTCTCAAGGTGCCGTGGTGTGTCAGCTGTTCCCACTTATGTGTGTGTGGACAATTCCACTTTGAAGATTCTACATGTCTCTGGGGAGAGAAGATGGTCCGACACATTTATTTAGTCTGTAACTTAATCATTTAGTGGTAACATCAGCTTGCAGTTGATGTGCACGACTGAGTGTGGAATTGACTGAATGTTGTGTGTGTTTTTGTGGGGGGGGCTTGATTGGTAAATTTTATTACCACATTTCAGTCCATCCCCTGAGGCCAGGAAGGCAAATAAGATTATGACCACGAGTGTCACGTCTATCTCAATGTCTTACATCTGCAAAACACACCCATCAAAAAAAATCCAAAGCTCTAGTTTTTGGTCATCCAGTTCATTTCTTTCCAGGTTTAACAGACAAATTTCTTTCCAGATATTAACAGAGAAATTATATTATTAAATTTTCAAATAAAGCTGCCCTGACATATAACCAATCTTCTCTGGAACACAAAGTATATTTGGAGAAATTGAATTTGACTGGGAGTCAGAAACATGACCCATCACTTTCAAATAAAGTGAAACACATCTCAGTTCCCTGTGTAATCATTGTGTTCTGCTGCATTTGGAAAGTCCCCTGGACATCTAATTCAATACAGTAATTGGACAACAAGGAGGTGTTTAGAAGTGCATCTTGTGGAGTAAGCAAGTCTACAAAGTGCTCTCTTTAAAACAATTGAACGTTCACCATCCAGTCAGCTTCATGCGGCTGATCGAGTTCTCCAGAAATCCATGTCTACTTGTACTTTGCATCAGCTGTAACAGGACATTAAAAAACTTTAAATATCTACTATCCTAATGACGATACCTACATGTTTGTGCACACGCATGTATACCTGCAACTGGGGAATGTTCTCTGCGTGCTACTGATTTCCCACACACGCCCGCAAACGTAAACATTTTACAGTGTGAATAAACCATACAGATGAAGTTATCATTGACCGTGGTGCTGTCCCACTCCCCTCATTGTTGGCAGTAAGCATGTGGAAACGTTGCATTGTAAATGCATTGTTTACTCAAGTGATTCAAGTGGTTACTTACAGTATAGGGATCACACCCATGTGAATGTGTTGTATCTGCACAAAATGTAATTGCAAGAGGATAAATGGTTGCAATGTAAACCCCTGTATGGACAAAGCATATCAGACTCATTACCATTTTTTTTTTTTTGTCTTTTAAACCATTTTATTTACATGGGGAAGCGGAACAATTTTTCCCGAAAGGCTAAATTCATGTGAGGAAGTGGCTACAGCAAATAAAAAACAGGGAATGCACCTGATTTGGGGCCCCCCCCCCCCAGGAGGAGAAGGAGGGGGGAAGGAGGAGGGGGGG
>JABJVR010005485.1:0-13491 GCA_025773905.1 Chitala chitala | reverse complement strand
CCCCCCCCCCCCCCCCCCCCCCCGCCCCCCCCCCCCCCCCCCCCCCCCCCCGCCGCCCCGCCCGGCGCCCCCCCCCCCACACACGTCTTCCTGAACAGTGTCAGGGCAGTGGGGAGGGTTACTTCTTCCTGAACAGAGTGTCCGGGCAGTGGGAGGGGGGCTCTTCCTGAAGAGAGGCTCAGGACAGCAAAGGGATGCCCTTCTTCTTGAACAGAATCTCAGGGCAGCGGTTGGGGGGAGGGGGGAGGAGGGGGGTCCCTTTTTTCCTTAAGAGAGGCTCAGGACAGCAAGGGGGGTGTGCCTTTCTTCCTGAACAGAGTCTCAGAACTAAAGCCTTCAACTGTCTGGGTTTTTGCTACACACTGCCATTAGTCTAGACTTTCCGAACATTCAAAACACAAACCTCATGGCTTTCGGTTTTAAGCACCGCTGAGCAGTGACATTTGGACAACCGGAGAAACATCACACGGTACTAGGAATGCAACAGTTCAAAAAGCTCTTGGTTCGGTTTGTATCGTCGTTTAAGCGACACTGTTACAATTCAGTACGGTTTGTAACGTGTTGGGAATTCTGTGGCTCTACCTTACTGCTGCCACCACTTGACATGTTTGGCTTTTCCTTATCAAACTGGAAACGATGTGCAAAGCATTAATGGCAAGTCTCACATGGGTGACGTCCACACATAAAATGAATTTACATCTGATTTAGCGGCTAAATTAGCTGGTCTAAAAGCTTTTTAAAATAGAGATCACAATGAGGAATATGACCAATCATAACCGTGTCATGAACCGATGCCAAACAGAATGGTTCGGGTTTTTTTGGAGGAAATCATTACCAGCCTATAGGTACAGTCAGACTGCCAAAGTCCCACGGCTGGGTAGAGAACCCACACAACAAGAGTGGGGCACACAGTATGTGCTGTGTTCAGAAATGAATATGTTAGCATGATGTAATTAGAACTACTAACATAAGCAGAACATGCCTTTTGTTTTTTGGAGCAAACAGGCAAACATCATTTAAACAAAAGTTCTGGAGTAACATTCATCACCATCAACAGTTATGGTGACTGGTGTGTATACTTCACATTGTGCCAAGTAATGAACATAATCACAGTTAACACAAACTGATCATTTTTGCTTTACTTGGTGCGATTCCAAATTCTGACACCTTTTCAGAAATGCATCACAGCCCCGTCCTTCCTCCACACAACACCAACACGCCAAGTGCCAAACGCTTCTGCATACAGAGCAATGTTGGCCGGTGTTAAAACTCGCCAGCTTACCTCTACAGCAGCCAAGTAAAAGACAGGGGCTGCAGTTACCACGGAAAAATCATCAGCAATTAAATAAATAATGTAAAAAGCATAAGATTTGCCAAAGCTCAGAGAACCCCACTCCGAGTCTCTGTGACCTCCCTGTTATGACAACACAACACATTTAAAACAAACAGCAAATAGTCAAAACGTAATTGGTGTTGGCACTGAACAACAGAAAGGGGCCCCCAGGCTGCCTATGGAATGTCACGGTACATCAGGTGTCTGTTAACCAATAAGACAGCTGCCTCACACCCAGCGACACACACACACACACACACACACACACACTAGCTGAACAGGGGATTTGTGAGCACACGCATCGGTTTGTTTCTGGCCTTCTTTCGTTTCTGTCATTTTCACCAGACTCTTGCCCCACTGTTAACCCAACACTGTCATCGCCTGTTATCAACTCCTGGTCACAGATGGAAAGTAAAAAGGCCTGGAGATACTGAAGGCACTGAAGACACTGGAGAACTCAAAGAAGGAAGCAGGATGTTCTCCAAACATGGCTGAATCAGACTAACGGAGGAGGCAGTGTAGCTTTGTGCATGGCGTCATCTCCACTTCCAAGCCCTGACATCCAGGTGTGAAAATGATACAGCTGAAAGAAACAGAGTAGAGTGTGGGTAGGGCAGGGCAGGGCAGGGCAAGGCAGGCACTTAGCAGCACATCAGACAGCTGCAAGTCCAACACACTGACAAGTCAGTGAAGTCTGCTGAATTAGAGAGGGATACTGACCACCTTTGTATAGACAGTCAGTACTGGCCATGCCAGTCAGTACCGAGTGGCTTCTGTGTCTGAGAACCAACATCATTCTGGCTCCTATGAACCATCATAACCCTTCAAAACTACCACCAGAGAGACACAGCACTCCTGCAGTCAGAGTTAGCTCTCCCTTGCTGGTGGTAACATGTCAGAAAACAAAAGGAGGGCAAGAAACAGCAATGGGGCAAGACATTTTGCAATATATGTCAAACTAAACTGCAGTAAACCTTTAAACGGGGACAACCACCATGCCAGGTTCTACATTTCCCAGTGGTTAAAGCAGAAACATACCAGGCCCATTTGGGTACTACACAAAGTGAGCCACAGCAAACAGTCTGCCAGAACAGCACCATGTTTGTACTGTCAAATAAAGAATTATGGGAATTTAGCAGCTCAGCATCATGGCACCAGGAAGCCTTTACAGTCCCCACTACTGCACTCAAATACCTGATCAAAAAATAAAAAGCTCAGGGTGATTTGGATACAGTGTTGCTCATTTTGAGGTGGCCATCATCAGGCAGAATTAAATGTCAACAGGGACGAGACAGACAAACACAAAAAAAAAAAAAAAAAAAAAAAAAAACCACATGCGCACACAGGACACAGTTAGCCAATCCCGACAACTCACTTCAAAGTAATTTCATAATAAAAAGACATTAATTTTCAACAATTTATCCTTATTTTACGACGTTTCAAGTTTTCACATTTTGCAGTGGGTAAAAAGTTCTTAGTAATGCAAATAAGTTAGCATGGCCAGTCTGACATCAAAACAGCCGAAGCAGTCCAAGGAAGGCAACCCTCACAAAAACACTAACAAAACAATCATTCAAGCCTCTTCATCATCTGTGCATAGTTTGATCTCTATTCATGAAATCCCATAAGGAAGGATGCTTTAAGTTCCCACTGCAGCATTTATGAAACGATTCGCTTGGGTTCATTACAGTCCCAAAGAAACCAGGTGCTCCATCAGTAGTCAGCTCAACTTACTGGGTAGTAACACAGCGTTTATCTCAGTGTGATAAATTACTACAAAGATAAAGGCAGAGAAAAGGCAGGGCCACGAAGGACACTTTTCAACATCGTGAACTGTATGTCCAGTGTGGTCTAACAAGCCCGGCCCACAGATGTACTTCTGCATAAATATCTTATTGTGATGCCATTAGCATCATTACAGAGCTGACCATTACTGCATTACTGATCTGACTGAACATTTCCATGTGTCGTTTGTGAGGCTGAAAAGGCAAACACACTGGCATAATCACCTAACAGGCTGGTAACACCATGCATAGCACAGAAGTATCCATCAACTGTGCTATCAGTTGTGCCTCTTGTACAAATGTAAAATGGAGCTCTTGTTCAGTTTTCCAATACAGCTGAGGATCGGCAATTTAAATATTTAAGGAACAGCCATTAATGCTGTTTAAACTGTATTTACTGTCATGCGTCTCTGCGGGAAAGCAGTGGCAGAGACTGGCAGGATGCTGTGGAGATCTCAGCGATGCTCTCAAGATGCCACCTTTATATGACATCTGTCAGATTTCTGTAAAAGGTCTGCACTGCAACATCCCCTCTACTCAACAGTGACTTTACTGAGAAGTGGAAACATTCAGAAGTAACAACAACAAGGACCTGGTGACCAGACTCTAGAGTGAGAGTGTGTCACATCAAGTCGACAACTACTTCTGGAAGCAACAGCAGTACGAGAAGGTATCATGAGGAGCTAAACATGACCCAGCCATGGACACCATCCTTAGGTGAACAAACACCACCAAGCACCTGCTCTACTGCTGTGAAGCCCAGCAGCTATGGACCCTGGACCAGTGGGAACATGTTCTACAAAGCAGAATCACACCTCTGTCTGGGTTTGGCAGATGTATAAAGACCAAGACTACAGTCTACAACATACAGAATACAACACGGACAATTCCACGCTTTCATTATGACAAAGAACCTGTGTGCAGATCCAAGTCCTAATAGGAACAGTTGCTTGCGGCTGGACCAGATGAACTTGACTGGATTACACAATGGTGACATCAACCCATCAGACAGCTCTGGGATGAACTGGAGCACCATTTATAACTCAGCCAGCTGTAACGCCCAACATCATGAATTGACTTCACAGATTCTCTTGTGGCTCAATAAACTCTAATTCCTGCAGCAACAATTCAGAATGGAGTGGTGTTGCTCTCCAAAAGGCTGCAGGCTGTTATTACAGCAAAGGACCAACTCCCTACTAAAACACTTTATTTGAGAAAATTTGAGGAAAAGAATTCAAGATGCTTTAGAAACTCAGCTTTGAGAGCCATTTTAAACAAAATATTTATAAATAAAATTTGTTTATACAAAACGTGCATTTAAAAATGCATGGAAAAAAAAGCTGCAGTGATGTGGAATTCCTGACCAATAATCTTTAGAGAGTGTAACACTTTAGAACATTTTAAATTTAATATGAAGAAATGGTTGAAGGATAATCAGATGTGTAGTCATTAGTGTAGACCTGGTGTAGTGTTGGAAGTATAATGTATTGAGTGTGGATGTATTGGACTGTTGTTGGTGTGGTCCTTCTGCTGGTGCCTTGCTGTTGGGGTTATTGTTGGGATGTTATATTTATTTGTTTGGATATGGGTGGTTTTATGGGCTGCAGTATGCACTGTTACCTGCTGTCATTTTGCCTCTGCCCAGGGACTACAGATGAAAATTAGCTTTTAGCTGTCTCTGGTCTGTGCAATATATGTATTGTGCAATGTCCCTGTTAAATTAATTAATTAATTAATTAATTAAAAATTGACATTAATTCACTTAGGATAACTTTTCCCAGCCTCTGAGCAATGAAATTGCCAAAAATAAATACCCTTCCTGTTCCACACGTATCTGTACTTTTTCCTTGAGTTTGCACAAATGCATTACATCTAGGTAAGGTGTGTTAACCAGCTCACTTTAGGCAACAGTTATAAAAACATGCATTATGCACCAACACTAGGACTTCATTCCCCTGATTTTCAAACCTGAATTTTATCCCTTACAGGCCTGACAAGAGGGGGGGTCAAGATATTCTTAAGATAGTTCATGAAGGCTGCTTATATTTCAGTGTTTGAAACCTGTATATTAAAACCTTCTGTAAAACTTAATTTTACCAATTTAAGTTACTTTTGACGTTAAATTATTAAATAAACTCCCCAAAATTATTGTGTATTCAATCTATCACAGTTTTCAGCAGTTACCTACTTTAAATTTTTTATAACTTACTGTGTATGACAATGAAAAAAGGAAAAAGGCAGCAGGTGTAGAACCTCAGCCTGGGGTGCGGGAGTCTCCTGGTTGGAGCGAGACACCCAAACGGCAGCCCCCCAGGCGCTTAGTAATGGCTGTCCGCTGGGATGGGCTAAATGCACAAAACCAATTCTGTTGTAACGTGTATGTGAAACATTTTAAGTTGCTTTGTACAAAGGTGTCTGCTAAATGAATAAATGTAAAAAACATGCACTTACATAATTTTTTCTATCAGTCAATTAAATTAATAACTGTACATACGATCAATAAAATTAGTGAGAAATGAACCTAATGAAGCATGTTTTCTACATTAAGACATCTTAATCTGTTTTCAAATAATGGGTTTAAATTTAAAAAAACATAATGTATACATCATTTCCTGTATTTTAGGTGTACCACCATTCTTTGTGTATTAAAATGTTTAAGATCAATAATGTTTGGGATTGATGTGGTTCCCTTTGGTGGTTCTCTTCACATCATTAAAAGCAATATTATTTTGATGTATTATTATTTTTACCTTTTTGAAATCGAAAGGCATTTCTACACAGACATTATTGGTGATCAGTGACATCACAGGAAGAAAAAAAAAACAAAACAAGGGACTTTAAGCATATGCAGGTTTCCGTGGAGATGAAAACAGCAGTTTAGCATTACGTTTTGATTACTGGTCAGCAGTTAGTAATCACTGATATGATGTGTGTGAGCAGCCTAGAGGCTGTAGTTCAATACTTAAAGTATAATTTACAGTTATAGTACAGCCACACGTGTTTACACATAGGGTTTTCAACATTACAGTTTGAACCTATAGCTACAACAGATTATTTTTACACTAAAATAGCAGTTATGATTACAACATTACTAACATGGCAGATAAAGTGTGTGAATTTTCCACATTACTCACGGTGAATTTGTGGAACTTAACAACAACAAACGTGCACAAACATCAGTACCCTGCGGTCACATTCAAGCCCTGAGTACAAGCCAAAATCATGAAGTTTGACAATATGTAAACCAATGAGGGGATAACATATTTCAACATTTTAAAATCTACTTACACGGCATCAAACTTTGATGAAGCTTGTTTAAAAAAATATTACATTAATTGTTGTTGGCTAGTGGCCAGCTGGAAAGAGAGAAAGACTTCAGGAATTCCCTTGACAGCAAACTAACGTCCACCTGTTTGTGGCAAGCAGGACATCTCCTGCCTCTCAGTTCCACTATCTACAAAGGAAATATGACCAGGTACACAGGTGTGTGACCACAGGCCGGAGCATTCCCAGCGGAGAGACAAACACCCTTCAGACATTATCCTTCTTACATTACGAATGTTATTCTCTTCTTACATCATTACTGCTCTTGGGTGTCAGGGCTCCGAAGCTGAAAACTGGGTTTTCACAGTCAAGGTAAAGAAACGTGGAAGTACTTTGTGGTCTTCTAACTGTGCTCTACTGAAAACAGCACACAAACGGACAGACTGGCAGGACTGGAGCCCACCCTTGGACTCGGTCGTTTGTACGAGTAACGCTCGGCGTGTTAATGAAAAAGACAGGCAGACGGAGCGTGTCAGGGCCAGCGTTCATTAGTCACTGAAGCGCTCGTCTCCAAAGAGCACAGCTTCGGGCGCTCGGCTGTCACTAAGCCGAATACCTCCCTTCCCGTCCACTTCTTCACAGCGTGCGCTCCACGCTTCGATGAGGAGAGGCCCGTTTGCCCAAACTCCTTACATTGGGCACTAAACGAGCCCGACTGCAGTGTTAACAGGGCACCTGCCAACCGTTGGCATGTGCACAAGCCACAGCCTTTATCAGCAGCCCCAAGACAAACACTTTCCTTGAAACATACTTGTGGTCCCTGAATTACAGCAAGCATGAAGTGGTGTGTTTATTATAAACTGCAGAAACTGTACTGATTTTCCCAGTCTAATGAGGCTGCTCAACTTTGATAGCCTCGCTATTTTTTTATCAAGCCCTTGCAGTGAGTGATTTATATGTGCAAAGCAAATGAGCAAAGACAGGAATATTCACCCTCTGAGTTTCTCAGTGCAGGCAACACCTTCAGCTGGCCTGCAAAGACATTCTCTAAATTTAAAAGTAGGTTATAAATAACATAGCCACTTCTGAATTTTTATTACAAATTTGGGTCGAGGTTCTTTCTGCCAGAGTTTGTGTATCTTCCACCTATCAGAGGGAGGCAGACCACTTGGTTGGGAAAAGCAGCCCTGTGAACCCAGAAGAACCAGTTTAACCTCAGCAGGAGGGTAATTTGAAGGGATCTACAAACACTTGTCTTCCAAATTAAATGGCAATTCATTGTAATTGCCCATACTGTGTGGCAGTGTAAGTGAAGAGCAGTGTGTATTTGTGTGTGTACCTAACCACACACGTCCCATTCTGGACACATGTCCCATATTCTTCAGTATTGCTGCCAGACAAGTCAGCTGAATAACTCATTGCTGACCACAAAGCACAAAAGCCTGTATGAAGTAGCACAGAGGGCCACCAGATATGTGTATATCTAAGCAACAGGACACCACCTTTGTCATGGCCTACTGCCTTTGTAAAGAGATTTTTAAAAGGGCATGATCCTTATGTTTATATCTTTACTCACTTAACAGATAAAAAAGTCATTCTTCAATTTTACACTATGAAGAAAAAGTTGATTCTTTATTCAAACCTATGATCAAAACATAGTGTTTCCACAGACTAGTTTAAGCTCTACTTCAATCATTAAGCATCAGTAACATATAAAAGACAAGAGGGGTGTAAAGGCTTCAGTAATCTTTGAGGGCAATGCCCAGAATTCTCTGAGTCACATGATCCTACCTAACCAATCAACGTGCCTCCACAGTGGTAGGGGCTGTTGGCAGAAGACACCATAACAGCCCCACAGGAAGAAGCATGGCATTAGCTAATGTGATAAGAGAGCAGAAGGCCAGATATCTTGCACTCCCAAGGGGCAACAGTGCTTCCTGTAATTAATTCCAAACCAATAACGCTGACTAATGTGTCCCTGAAGGGAAGCAGCATAATGTGGGGGGGGGGGGCGAGCTAGTTTGGACAGGAGGAGGAATTCAAAGGACAACATGGCAGCAGGGGTGTAATTAAAGAGCAACAGGCAGAGCATGAGAGGCAGCTCTAGCTGGTGGACTCAGAGGTAAACAGGTGGCGCACGTTTCTGTATAGTCAATCCCACACAGTCTGTCACTCATCTCACTTGAGTCTGCAGCAGTTAGAAACGCAGACCGTCTGTCAATGAGAGAGCTTCAGAACTGGAAAGGCTCAGCATGTTATACAAGACAAGGATGCTGTGGTGTGTGTGAGAGGAGTTCACACAGGTACCCAGAACACCTGCAGAGGCAGCCTTCAGTCAAAACCCTGCTGGGGCCATGGGATGGGACCAAACAGTTCTGTCATCTTCAATTAACACAGCAGATAGCGGTGGGGCTGGTGTGTCTGTTCATCTCCCTCAAAAGAAAACCTTTCCACATAAAATGGCCAAAATTAGTCATACTGATAACTGGTCCAATTATGATGACATGTACTGGGTTTGGGCACAACATACAGTACACTGAAACACACTCCCTGGGACCGCTGCAAAAAGGTCTTCATTTCCTCTGTTCTACAATTAAGCTGGTAAAATCAGTAAAAAGGATCTATGTTTTCCCAAGCACCTTCCCCTGGGGGGTGTGGACAGACAGGTAAATAAATATCACACCTCTGCCCAACTATCACCTTACCATCGGTTTTACTGTATTTCAAAGAGCAATAAACTAAAAGGCAGAAAAGAGCCTGATTCAAGTCACCACAACTGCAAAGTGGGTTTTTTTTTTACCAAGAGGTACTGTTCATCTTTAACTACACATTTTACAATAGTAAAAGACCAGTGTCATAGAGGAATTTTTTTTTTCATTCCTCAGACAGTTTTTTTTTTCTTTTTGTAAAACAAATGTGATTCTAGCAGTCCCATCTTAAGTAAGCCAGCACAAGTTGCCGTCATGTCTATTTCAGCTTTTGTTTTCTCTGTTGCTGCCCTCAGTACCTGAGAGCACAGCGGCTTCACAGTGAGCCAATACGCCTGTCTCAGGCCCTTCTGAAGTACACTGAAACTGCACTACACTTCCTGCTGTACTCTGTAATACACTCCTACACACCTCATAATCAGCTTACAGGTTGGGAATCACCCAATAATGGGTTAACAGAACTGATAAAAAACCCATTTTATGCATGTACAGTCCAGCATACACTGAAAAAGAAAGACCCAAAATACACTCAAAGAAAAATGAAAGAAACAGAAAATTAATTCTTCAGTTTCTTCCCCATGTAATTTTCACACATTTGTTGCTCAGAGACAGCTCACACAAGACTGGTGTGAGGGGGTAGTGAGACTGCTTCAGTTGGATGTTAAAGTGTGGGGGTGTGTAGCTCTCTGTAAATGGAGGGGCTGTGGTGCTTCACTAATAATTCTCAGCTGAAGGCAGTGGGCTGTTGGTCTCCCCAGTGAGAGGCTGGTGCTGGGAACTGTGTCCTTCACCCAAACCTCTGCCTTGCAGGCAGCGCTTGGTAAAGGCATCTGCAGCCCATCTCTTCTCCATCATGCCCACTGCTAATGTAGAACTGCATGCTGATGGCAGCAAACTTCTAGGCTGTTCAGCAAAATGCCTTCTAAGTATCTTCTAATTAGCGACTCACCAAAGGTGCCGAGATGAAGGGTACTGATGCGTGGGAAGCCAATACGACCACAGTGCAGCAGTGAAGATGAGCACCTGCAGCATCCTCTGTCCTGACCAGTGACAGCTGAGCTGAGCCCAAATTCTAGCAGACCCTCAAAAAAAACAGGGCAGAGAACTGGCATGCGTAGCCTTTCATTTCTGAACAGGTCGATTAATGAAACTTAGGACTTCAGTGATATGGTAATTGGAACAACACTTTGCTTTGATGTGTTCCAACCAACGGCCAGCCAGTCGACACTACCTGAAGCAGACAGCTAATAACCTCTAAAGGAACAGGAAATGTGTTGTTGTTATACCGACATGTTTCAGACTACAGTGTAGAGTCTTTTTAGAGCCTTTACGATCCTTACGTCGAGTCTAACCTGCGCCCTTGTGATTCTTAGGTTTGACCAGCGAAATGCAGAGAAGCACAATTAGGTTAATTGTGACAATTAAAGCCAAAATAAAAAACCCAAAAACACACAACTGAAAAATGAGCAATTAACTTAATAGAAGACCAATGCTGTAGCCCTGGAGAATGAAGAGGTTCTACAATGGCTGCAGAGAGCGGTTCAGTGCTGCAATCATCACAGCTGAATGTGAGAGCACTCGCAGCTGTTCTTCAGAAAAGTGGCACACACACACACACACACACACACACACACACACACACACACACACACACACAAGCAAAGAGGGAGCGGAAGAGTAAAGGACTGAGAAACAACACTGCTATCAGCTCAGTGTGTGACATCCACCCATCTCGCTGGGTGGAGACTGTCCAGTGTAGCAGCAGCCAGGAGCAGGACTGTAGATGGTGTGTGGCCCCGTACCTTCCCAAATTTGTGATGGAGAGAGTGTTACCGGAGCAGGATGTGTGACACGCAAGTCGATGCAGACTTGGGAGAAAAACGCAGTGTGCTGTGAATTTAACTGCTAAAACTACAACCATCAGCAAGAACTCACCAAGTGATTAGCAGAGGTGAAGCTCATGGGACACGAAAATGGTGGAGCGTGGAAGGAGAAATCGGTTCTGAATTCAGTCCAGGAGTGATTAAACACATTAACACAGAGCATTTTCACCAGTTAGAGCCACATACCCCGCCATGGTTGTACCAGTTTGTCGTACCGGCGGGGCTTGCGTGCATCGATGAAGTTGAGAGCTATGCTGTCGGCAGTGTATTCTGCCAGAAGGGTTTCCCATGGCGGACAGGTCTCAATGGAGGTGCCAGACAAAGTGTACAGCCCGACGTCGGCAGCAGGACGTTGCGTGTTGGAGGCAGATGATCAATGTTCCATTGACAATGGCTTCAAAAATGATTCACTGTGGTGTCCTCACAGGCATCACACACTGCACAGAAGAAAGGCCTGGCAATCTATTTCTGTATCTTTGCCAAGAAAACTTGATGGACAGTACTTCATCCATCAGGTCGCCATGGCTCTGGATAGAGCCAAAGGCCGTTAATAATAATAATAGAGCCACATAAAATTTAGAACAACCTTCTTCTACATTTTGAAGCAAAAGAAGTCCATCAGTTTCAGATCCTAACTGAGCATAAGACAGATTCTTCTCCATCATATACATATTAAATTGTTTGCTTACAGTCTCACAGACTGAACTTCTTCAATGGCAAGATAAGGCCACCCACCTACCTGAGTACACAGCAGACATTCTCTGCAACCCCAAGTCCTGAGCAAACAAAATAAAAATAAACTGCTTAATACTCACAGACTGAACTCAGTGGCAACAATGCACTGACAAAGAGGACATCACAGAGCAGAACACTGAAGCCCTTCTACTGACTCAGGTACCATCAGCTAGCAGGAACCAGCCTCAGCAGTGCTGGACCAAACAGGGCCAGCCTCAGCAGCGATGGACCAAACAGGGCCAGCCTCAGCAGCACTGGACCAAACAGGGCCAGCCTCAGCACCGATGGACCAAACAGGGCCAGCCTCAACACCGATGGACCAAACACGGCCAGCCTCAGCACCGATGGACCAAACAGGGCCAGCCTCAGCACCGATGGACCAAACAGGGCCAGCCTCAGCACCGATGGACCAAACAGGGCCAGCCTCAGCAGCGCTGGAGCAAACAGGGCCAGCCTCAGCAGCGCTGGAGCAAACAGGGCCAGCCTCAGCACCGATGGATCAAACAGGGCCAGCCTCAGCACCGATGGATCAAACAGGGCCAGCCTCAGACGCTGCCTTCATGCTTCCTGCTACAAAATACAGCCATGCCCACAGAGATCGTCCAAAATACTCATACAAGGGCAGCCACTAAATGGTCCTCTGCTAACAACTAGGACATTCAGAAGTTTATAATGACACAGTGGTGTGCATTTAGGTCCCTAGTGCCACACAGAATATGGGATTGAATAAAAGATAAACAATGATTCTCTTATGTAACTAAGCAAGCATTAATGACCCAGAAGACTGACGTTCTTCTTTGGGGACTAGCTAACTTTGGTTGCCAGTAACTCCTACAGTCCATTTTCCATTTCTATACCCAATGTAAAATCCTTTACATAAGACCCAAGAGTCCATCCAACCACTTATTCTTTGCAGGGCAGCTCGACCCAGGAACACATTTCCTAAATAACCGCTTTCACTGTCCAATCACTACATCCAGTATTTACCCTGCATGCTGGTTTGAATTGAACTGAATTCCTTCTTTGTCACTGTATCGCTCGGTACCACGAAATTTATTGTGCAGCTCCCTTCATCAGTGCTTAGGAGTGATTAGATTGACACAACAGTTATTGCATTGACAGTTTTTTTTGACAAGGAGTACTTGATGGACTGGTTCAGTGCAGTTATGGCCCTTGGGATAAAACTATCCCTGAGTCTCAAGGTCCAGGTACAACATGCCCTGTAGAATTTTGTCAAACTTTTGTCTTCATTACTCAAAACACAGACCATCGGCGTAACTTTAAAACGTCTGACTTTTATCCACTTGTCAGCTTGTGTGAAAGTCTAAAAACATTTGCCCTAGATTTGAGTGCATAATTATGCTGTGCCTATAAAAATACTGAAAAAGCAAAATAAGTGATCAATAAATTTCTGACGTCTTTGGCAGGATCAGCTGTTAGAGCTGTGCCATTTTGCCAGGGTCAGCTGTCAGAGTTGTGCCACTTTGTCAGGATCAGCTGTTAGAGCTGTGCCACTTTGTCAGGATCAGCTGTTAGAGCTGTGCCAATTTGTCAGGATCAGCTGTCAGAGCTGTGCCAATTTGTCAGGATCAGCTGTCAGAGCTGTGCCACTTTGTCAGGATCAGCTGTCAGAGCTGTGCCACTTTGTCAGGATCAGCTGTCAGAGCTGTGCCACTTTGTCAGGATCAGCTGTCAGAGCTGTGCCACTTTGTCAGGATCAGCTGTCAGAGCTGTGCCACTTTGTCAGGATCAGCTGTCAGAGCTGTGCCACTTTGTCAGGATCA
>JABJVR010005484.1:0-13492 GCA_025773905.1 Chitala chitala | reverse complement strand
ACCATTTCTGGTCATGGACAGAGCGGATTTAGAGGGACAGCTGTTGGTGATCAGCACTTGGCCAATGAATTGAATCTGTAGGGGGCAGATGTGAGCCCAACAGGTGTCTCGCCAGTCAGTTCCTCACCAGCCTCGAACCTCATTGCACGTAACTGTTGTATACCTACTCGTGACGATAACCTTACCAATTAATCTGTTTTTGTGAAATGTTTCGGCCAGTTTTATTTTTAATTTTTCATTAATTTTCTTGCACCTATACCAACTTTTTAGAAACACGTTGCAGCCATCAAATTCATTATAATCATTTATTTACAAAACTCAATAAGTGCAGTTGATCAGTTTCAACATTAACTGTGTTGTGTCTGTGATGTATTCCATTGAATATGTGTCATAAAGGAAAACGTCCCAACGTTTTTGGAATATGGTTCTAAACAAGAGTGTATTTGGTGCAGTTTAGACCATATTGCATCTTCCGAGCTCCGAGCCCTCTTATACACAAATTCATGAGGGTCCAAATGCTTGTCCACTTATGGCTATAAGTTCTTCATCACAGTTTTTTCACAGACCTTCATAACAACTGATGTTTAAGCAACAGGTCTCAATACATGTCAAAGATTTTAAGTATCTTGGGGTCTTGTTCACAAGTGAGGGTTAAGATGGAGCATGAGATTGACAGACGGATCGGTGCGGCAGTAATGTGGTCTGTTGTGGTGAAGGAGGAGCTGAGCCGAAGGCAAAGCTCTCGATTTACTGGTCAGTCCACGTTCCTACCCTCATGAGCTTTGAGTTGTGCCCGAAAGAACGAGGTCCCGGATACAAACGGCCGAAATGGGTTTCCTTCGCAGGGTGGTGCCATTGCCATCCTCGCCGTGTTCAGGGTCCCAGACTAAACTAAAAACAAAGTAGTAAAACAATAAAACAAAAACCCTAAAAGGCTAAAAAGGAAATCAAACGTTCCTCTTGGTTGATCAGGCAACCAGCTGCTGCGCCTTATTTACCCCTCGACTTCCTTGTAAAAAAAAAAATACCCAAAAAAAAGGTAAAAATGTAAAAGTAAGATTATCTTGTGGTACAAACGCTGTACTACACTTGATCTGAATCAAAAGACAAAAAGTGATTCAGCCCAGTCAGAATTACCAGACAAGTTGGTTAGTCTGCTGTACAACAGCATCACTGAGGGGACCAATCAGACTCGTCCTGACAACCAGGAGTTTCTACCATGGCGTTATGTCGTAATCTGCTACATATAAAAAACATCTCTTCTGAATGTTTCTTTCTAGATTGAGTGTCACCCATACTTGAATCAAGAGAAGCTAATCAGTTACTGCCACTCCAAGGGTATTTCTGTGACGGCCTACAGCCCCCTGGCTGCCCCCAATAGAACATGGTAAGGACAGTTACAGGAAATAAGCAGTGTTGCAAGTATGATGTACTTATATAATGCTGTTCTGTGTTTAGGGCAAAACCCGATGATCCCTGTCTACTGGATGACCCCAAGATCAAGGCCATAGCTGAGAAGCACAAAAAGACCGCTGTGCAGGTAAACGGTGACGAATTTCCTGTGTCCTATCAGGATGACATCAGTTTTGGGAGTCATACATTCACCTTGCCATTGATGTCTCATGACTCGTCTAGGTGCTGATCCGGTTCCATATCCAGAGGAATGTGATCGTCATTCCGAAGTCTGTCACACCAGAGCGCATAAAGGAGAACTTCCAGGTAACCCTTACTCATGTGAAGGACTTCTACAAAAGTGTATAGCTTTTACTTGGATTCAGTATTTCATACATTTTTGAGCCTGACATCAGTTTTTTAGGGCAATTTAGGTTGCTACCATCAAAGGTTTCTTATGCTATTTTACAGATATGTTCGTTGAACTGTTATCGTATTGAGTGAGTTGATATACAAAATTAATAAAGTGCCAGTATATTTAGGGTTTATGAAGTTTTTACTTTGTTAAAATCCTTTGTTAGTGTTTGGGCATTGCTTTTTTTCTTTCCTTTAATCAAGAGTGTTTGAAAACGTAAGTTTGCTTAAAACGATGGTGGCCTAAGGGTCTCTCTGGGGGACATTCGTTGTTTTAGGTGTTTGATTTTGAACTGAGCGCTGAAGAGATTGAAACAGTTCTGGGACTAAACCAGAACTGGAGGGTCTACCTCTTGCTATGGTGAGTCACCATGTATAGTGTATGTGAAATCTATATATGAGCTCTATAGTGGCCTGGTGGCTTATTGGGTAGAACATCAGGCTGGGATGCAGAGCCCATCCACCAGGTGTGTCCTTGAAGAAGACACTCAAATGCCAGCTCCCCAGGTGCTGCATGTGGCTGCCTACTGCTCACCCCAGGGGAATGGGCTAAATGCAGAGAACCAGTGTCATTGTACCATGTTTATGAAATGTTGAAAGTCAGTTTGGGTAAAAATGTCTGCTAAATGAATAAATATATACAGTGGTACCTCTGGTCACGACCATAATTTGGTTCAAAACTCTGGTTGCAACCCGATTTGGTCGTGACCCGAACCTAATTTCCCCATTGGATTGTATGTAAATACAATGAATCCGTTCCAGACTCCTACGAACTGTATGTAAATATTGTTTTTTTTTTTTTTAGATTTTTAAGCACAGATATAGTTTATTAAACCATAGAATGCATAGTGTAATAGTAAACTAAATGTAAAAACCTTGAATAACACTGAGAAAACCTTGAACAACAGAGAAAACTAACATTGCACGAGTCCATTCTAGACCCCTACGAACCATTCGCTGTAAAGTTTATTTATTTATTTATTTAGTTTTAAGCACAGAAAAAATAATCAAAGTTTGAAAAATCCTTAATTATACAAAATAATACACAGTTTACTAGTAACATACAGTATATGTAAAAACCTGGTGGTGGACCAAACTTCACCAAAAATCGATCTAATTTGACTTGTCTTTTCCTGCACATCAAAACTTTACGGAAATGAGGGACGACATGATCGTTCATGTTCAACACTCTGTTCGTAACGGTTTTGTGGTTCTTCTCCAAGAAATCCTGGTAAAATGAATGCAAAAACACAAGACATACAGCACAAAGGGCTCACAGCAAATGAACGCACGTCTGACCAAAATCGATTACAGTACAAGGCGAGACTGAGAAATCGGTCAGGCTTGTGCGTTACCGCGGCTGTGTTTGTTCAGCACCCGATTATGTGTTTGTGACCAGATGCAAAAATTAGGTGAATTTTTTGGTCGGGAACCAATTTGTTCGTGTTCAGAAGCGTTGGTGACCAGAGGTTCCACTGTAATGCAAGATGTAGCGGTTCTGCTGGAGGATGTCTGAGAAGCACATTTTCTAGACAGACGTCCCACCCATCCGTTTGATAATTATGCTGCTTGATAATCATGTTTGACAAGACCACGGTCATGTGTTTTAGTTAAAGAAAGTTGAAACTAAATTTTCTAAAGCATACTCACATAGTAAATTAAATTGAAGTACTTCTACTCCACATGACAAGATGTGCTTCTATAAAATGTCCCCTGTTCTCCTTTTTTAGGGCAGTGAAACACAAGGATTATCCATTCAATGCCCAACTGTGAGGAAAATGACAGTCTGGAAAACAGTCCTACTTAAGTGTGAAATCTGTTATTACACGCTGTGCCTGAGCCCTGCAGCCCAGATACCTCCTGCTGTATTACTGCTCACACATCAAAGAGTCTGGTCTGACTGCACTATTCCTCGGTTTAGATCTGTTTGAAGGGAACATTGTTTTACGTTGGGTTTATTTAAAATTATTTTAAACTTAATGTTCAACAATTTTAATCTTCCTGATATCTTCATTAGTGTGAAATAACACTTTTCCCATGCTGACACATCTTTTTCCCCCACACAAGATTTGGAAGTACTAAATATTCTCAAGTTTGAGTCGTCTGTCCTGTAAGGTTTCTTTTTGTCCCCTCTTGCGAGTTGACCATTGCACATCACAAGTTTCATAATTTGAATTATGGGAGTAAATCCCTATTGATAATTTGCTTGTATCAGAGCTGTTGTATTTTAACTAGTATGATAATATAACATACTAAATTGAAAATGTTATCTTGTCGCCAATATGCAGGCAATATTGTCCAGGCTTAAAGTAGCTATTTTCTTCCACCCTAACAATACAGAAGAATGTTATCTTAGTTTTTTATTGTGACTTTTGAACAGTCTAACCTTGTTACTTCCAAAGTTGATCTAACATGAGTACTCACACATTGCCATGTCATACATAAACTTAAATCTTTTGTACTTTCAGTCCTAGTCACTACATTCCATTTATGCATTGCATTTCTCTTGTGGGAGTACCCATTCTGTGTTTCGCAGAGATGTGATATAATGTTTACTTGTAGGGACCCCAGGAAGACTAGTTATTACTTGGGTAGCAGCTAATGGGGATTCTAATAAATGTTGGCTTGTCACCTTGCAATGCACAGCTGGAGCATTCTGATGGTCAGGTCCTGCTGTAGTGTTCAATGTTGTCTTGTACTGACTCCAGAGTGCCTTCTGTAATAGCGACTTTTTCATTTTCCCATTAAATCTTAGTTCTTATGGTACTGACAGGGAACAGATTACTGGTTCAAATAGCTTTGGCGTGATTAAGCAGTTCTTACGTGTAATACACAAACCCTTGTCTTATAAACACGTGTGACTGTATTATACTACTCTACAAATAATCAATAAATTTTGTGACACATTCTTGTTTTGTAAAATTCATAAAATATTTACAGTAATGAGATAGACCTGAGTTCCGTTACGTGTGCCATACATTTTCTTATTGTCTGGTAATGTGTGTCAAAAATGGGGTCATTTTACTTGGAGGTGGGGTGGGGGCATTATGTGTTCAAAAGCCAGCAAATATTTTTATTCTGCCACTGTAAAGATGGTTGAGGGACCACTTTCATTACACCTGTTTGGGGTTTGTAAATGTTCTGTCTGACAAGATCTTTTCAGCAGTAGCTTTCCAAGACTCCATTTAGTATGTGGTTCTGGAGCCCATAATCTCGAAATTCGAACAAGAGGCCAACATACCTGAGCTCGTTATCTATGTGGTACTTTTGATTTTCACCTGGAGAGAACAATCCAACCCAACCATGACCTCAGATGCACGTGTCAATTACGTCTCTTCATACTTAATTACTTGAGTGTTACTGTTAATTACTTGAGCGCATACACAAGGTCACAGGTAGAGGGACAACATCGTCTGTAAATAGCACAGACTCTGCACATAATTCCATCAGGATGCATTGATGTTTTTCATACTTGACAAGGGGAAAAGAATTTAGCAGTTTCTTTATCTACTCATGAATTTGATAAAGGAACAAAGATAAACAGTTAACTGTTTATAATTGTTCTATAAATGTATCTTTACAGAGGAATCAGATGTGATTTGTTGTATGGATGGAACATTCGTCATTATTAAACTGCTGTAATGCCCATTTTTAAATTGTTTTTCATTTATTAATTTTCTGGAAAGCAAATTTAAAAAATAGCCATTATGATGAACCAGTTTATTTACACAGGTTACCAAAATCCACTACTACTTTCATTTAATGTGAATCGACCTGTAGTTATTTAGTTCATAGGTAAACTGAAAGTAATTCAATTATAAATAATTTAGTATTAGCAAGAAAAGTTTTTTTTTTGTGATTTGTCTTGGACAAGTGTCACTATATATACAGTGGGACAGGAAATTCAGACATTTCTTAGAGAAAGTGTGTATAGGAAATGTTTAACAATAATCTTTTTTTTTTTTTTACCTAAATGTTACTCAGCAACGAGTACAAAAAAAAAAAAAAAACACTTGTACACGTTGAACGTGAAGCGCATTTAAATGCGGTCCTTAAACGGACCAAAATACGTTAAGCGCTTTACTGATGTGAAGCACCTGTAACTGACCCAAGCTGTGGAGAATTAATACATTTCTGTCATACATTTTGCTTATGGTGGACGCTTCTTTATAAGCAAGTTCTATATGTAAGTTACTTTTTGCAGACACATTTCATGTTTTTAAGGAATACCTTTTACTTTGGTTTTTATTTTGGAGGAAAAATAAGTCAGCATGAAGAGCAAACAGCTAAATAACAGGATTAAAAAAAACGATTAATTCAAAAGTAGATATCACAGCGTTAATACTGTAATTTATAAAAATTGTCAAATTATAATCAAGTTTATTCATGAAAAATAATAAACCAAAAGGAGCTTTAACTAAATTATACCGGTTTGATTTATTGATTCTATTAATTTCAGACTGCACAGAATTGGTGATAGTAAAGACTTTTTTTAATAAAATAAAAGCACTTAAAACGTATAACCATTAAAAAATTAAACCTAAAGTTAGTTGTATGAGACATTAGGTCTTCCGAGTCTAGGGGGTGTCAGCTTTAATGACCACTAGAAGGCGCTGTAGTTTATAACGAAGCCATATTGCTCTCGCTCGCGGTTATCCCTTTACCGGTCTAACATATAGAAGAGAACAGTCCAGTTCCTTATTATTTCTAACTTCACTGATATTAATTTTATTATAAACTGCTGTACTGAAATATCAGAATGCTACAGTTTTTGGTGAGTAAAGATATGTGTATGCATCCATATATATGTAATACTCCAGATTTTTTCTTGTTCGAGTAAATTGTGTATAATAACAGCGAGGTAGCTAACATTGGGCTAACTTTAGGAAGTATCCTGTTATTGTAACACATGTGAACAAATAGTATTTCTTCATGTTTTGTGGAGATCGTTGTCAGTGATGTAGCTGGAATCGGTTTTAGAGATTCCATACCAAAGTGGCGACTGCTTTTCTTTTCCTTTGTAGGTGGGTTTCACTCTCGGGAACGTAGTTGGAATGTACCTTGCACAGACCTATGAGGTAGGTTACACATGGAAAAAGATGTGAAAGTTTAACTTTTTTTAATTGGGTGACAATTTCTCACACTTTGATTACTGTGGGCTAGAGTACGGCCCTCAACACCGTTTGTGTTTATTACTCTGGTGTTCTCTCAGTCCGGGGCTGGGATGCTGAGTGTGCGGCCCTTCATTACACACGATCACGACCAAAATATGTTGTTTTCTATATGAAGTTTAAACATCGTTCTGTAGAGTATTAAATACGTATTGCTGCAGGTATCACTACAAAGTAGCAGAAGGGAAACCTTGTGTGCATTTAGGTTACCCTTGAGTAAAGTGGCCCACAAATAGGTCTGATTTTGAAGTCCCCCATAAACTGTATAAATTAAAAAGCGTACATGTATCTTGAATAAACTTCCCATTTCTTATGTAACTTAAATTAAAATTTCTTCTTTTAACAGATGCCTTTGTCCAAAACTTACAACATAACGTATAAGGCTAATGTGAATGTGTGCATGTTTGGAATTGAATGCAAGTCATTTGTGGATTTCTAGCTGTCCATCGATATGATTGTTTTTTTGCAGTTCCACATTTGCAGCTTATAGCATGTGACCACCTGAGACACTGAACTTTAGTCCTGAACCACAAGCTTAGGTCCGGTGTGGCAGGAGTCCCTCAGTAATGCAGTCCCCAACCTGTAGTTGGGGACAGCAATAGCTAATAGAATGTGAATGCTAGTTTAGGTGGTAGCCAGCAGAAGTGTTTCGAAGTAAATAAAAATAAAAGTTTTTTTTTTAAATTTTAGTACAGTAGAACCTCGATTATCTGTCTGGGGTCGGGACCACGGCTGTGATGGATATTCGACTTTAAATGAAGAGCCCTAGCAACACAGCTGATTAGTTTACAAAATAATCCTGTACAGTACTGTATTTAATTACAAAACATAACTACACTAACATTGTAATACAGTACAATACTACCATTTTTTTTTTTTTTTTTAAGTCAGTCAGTTTGCGTTGTTTTAGTACTCCTCGCACTTTTTGTGAAGAAATGCCTCGTATTCAGCATAAAAGTAATACTTGTATAGGGTTTGCTTCGTGCACCTCGATACTGGAATTCCTTGGCTACGCTAGATGTTGCCAAATTGCCTGCAGCGTGTAGTTGTGAGTGTACGTGTGATTGTGCCCTGCGATGAGTTGGCACTTCCTTTTGAGTGTCCACTGCCTTATGCTTTTAGCTACCAGGGATAGGCTTCAGGCTCTCCGAGACCCTGTGTAGAGTTAAGTGTAATAGATGGATGTTTTGTTTTCTACATTGTATAACATAGAGAGAAAAACTGGAGTTTAGCTAGCCCATTTTATTTTATTTTTTTTTACCCATTCAGGAGTGGTATAGAGGCACTTATTTAATTAGAAATGTAACACAGTTCATATAAACATTGAAAAGCAGTGAAGCCATTGAGATGAGCACCCCCCCCCCCCTGAATTTCTTTCCTTCATGAGTGTAGCCGGCATACTGTTACATTAAAAAAAGCAACGTATAAATTTTCATGTCATGGGTTTAAAATAAACAGTTTCTCATTAGTTTTGCTTCGCTTGAGATGCGTCATTCAGACAAACTGGCAACTTCAAATGAGTTGAATACCTTGGGCCGGACTGGACTGGGCCCCACACAGAATGTTTCATGTTTTATACCTCTGTCTGGGTTACCTTCCAGCCAGGTTTTACACAACCCTGCTTTAGAGGAGGAAAAAAAATTTATATATATATATATATATATATATATATAATTTTTTTTTTTTTTTGCTTAAATATGTGCTGATCTGAGTACCATACATTTGCAAAAGTTCTTACCGAAGACTTAACATTTTCACATGCATACCGCATCTCTGTTTCAGGTTCCAAACATTGCAAAGAAAATTGAAGAATTCAAGAAGGATGTAGAGGCAAAAAAGAAACCACCAGAATAGGCGAAGAAGAAACTTCCAGAATAACCAAAGGATTGTTGAGGGGAACAGCATCTTGTGGAATAGCAAAGTTAACGTCACACTGGACGATAATGTCACACACGACGCCCACATCAGTATTTGCCAGTGTAATAAATTGTAGACATACTTTTATATTTGCTGGAGAAGGTCACCCTTCTAGATGTCCATTGTTTTCTAATAGGAAGGCATGTTGTTGTGACACAGTTAAATAGTATTTAATTTTGAAATGCTGTGCTTTGAGTGATGGGTGAGAGTGCAGCTGCTTTCACTCTTTCTTAGCCAATTTAAACCAGTTTTTATAAAACACTTGTTTAACTGTGTCTGTTGATACAGCTGTATCCTTAATAAATAGAATATTGTACACATTTTTCTCAAGGGTTCTCCCACTTATCCCTACTAAGACCTGAATCGTAAAGCTTACATGTCTTTGTCAGACCCATGATACTGTCTTAAAGATGCTTTTATATTTTGTCAAGGATGGTATGGTGGGTCAGGATGTAGTGCTGTTACCTCACACATGCAGGTGTGTGTGTGTGTGTGTGTGTGTGTGTGTGTGTGTGTGTGTGTGTGTGTGTGTGTGTGTGTGTGTGTGTGTGTATACCTCTAAAGGTTCTGGTTTTCTACAGTCCAAAGGAATGTAGGCCAGGTGAACTGACAACTCTGAATTGCCTTTGTGTGTGTACCCTGCAGTGAGTTCTCATCATGGACATTTAAAATAAATGCCAAGATAAATATTTGGAAATAACACCTTTGTAGTAAAAATGCCTCCTGATAGTGGTTATCTATTTGTGTCAAGAGCAATTACCTTATTGATTGTAAATCTCTGACTTGTTAAAATTTGCAACAAGCTGCTGGCTCTGCTGAATAATATACTGCCTCGTTATTACATGTCTCATGTGAGATTAAAAAATCCTTACTGGACGGATCATGGTGTGCTGTTTAACCAATATAAAGAACATTAAGGGAACTCGCTGTGCATCCATGGCACGGTGTTAAACTTCTCAGTTAATCAGTGACAGCACCCTGACCTGCTGTGTTCACTCTGCTGTCTGTGTTAGGACATGTGAGCTGGACTGCGATAAATGGCTGGAAAATTAAAGACACTAAATTAAACCATACTCTTTTAGAAGCGGTAACTGATGAATCTTTAAATGAGGTTTTTAAATAGCAAGGAAAATGATGGTTCAGTGTGTAACGCTGTGTGTGGGTTTGAAACTCGATCTCGGCATGCTGTGTAGAGTCTGCATGCTCTATGCTTGCATGGGTTTCTTCCCACAACGCAACAATAGGCTGGTTAGGTGGATTGAACACAATGAAATTGCTGTGTGTATGTGTGTGTGTGTGTGTGTGGGCGTGGGCGTGGGCATGCATGCATACCCTGTGATGGGCAGGCAGTCTATCCAGGGTCTACCCTGTCTTGCTGCCTTGGATAAACGGGATAAGTGGTTGGCTAGATTTTTCTTAAAAATGTTACTCTTTAACAATAAAAATCTTTGTAAGATTTTTGGTTTCATGACAAATTTCTTTCACAGTATCATTACTGTATGTCATTTTACACTGGTTTTAAGCAATACTAGATTTCAGATACAGCTGAATATGTCACACACAAGTCTGATACCAATGCAGTGCACTTTATTGTGCCCTACAATAAATGATACTTGTGCAGTGCACTTTATTGTGCCCTACAATAAATGATACTGATGCAGTGGACTTTATTGGGCCATACGATAAATGATACTGATGCAGTGCACGTTATTGGGCCATACGATAATTGATACTGATGCAGTGCACGTTATTGGGCCATACAATAAATGATATAGTGATGCAGTGCACTTTATTGTGCCCTATAGTAAATAATACTGATGCAGTGCACTTTATTGTGCCTTACAATAAATGATACTGATGCAGTGCACGTTATTGTGCCCTATAGTAAATGATACTGATGCAGTGCACTTTATTGTCCCCTACAATAAATGATACTGATGCAGTGCACGTTATTGGGCCATACAGTAAATGATACTGATGCAGTGCACTTTATTGTCCCCTACAATAAATGATACTGATGCAGTGCACTTTATTGTGCCCTACAGTAAATGATACTGATGCAGTGCACTTTATTGTGCCATACAATAAGTGATACTGATTTTTTTTTGCTTCCTTTCGTTCGCAGAACACAAGCCACGGATGTATAAATGTATATTTTTGGGCAGGTGTCCTGTTTATTTACTGCCTCCACGAAGCTCTGTGTAGCGAAGAGAAATGGAAAACTAGACTTTTGTAATAAATTAATAAATCTAAATGCTGGTTTTATCGCAGTCATCATCGTCATAATTACTACTACGCTGAGGTCTGTTACAAGGTTAAATATTTCTCTGTTTTTGTGCTACATTTTACTTTGCGGAAGCCAGTTAAAATCGACAGCGAGACACATTTTCGCACTATGGTCAAAGTGATGTAGAGGTGCGTTTACGCAGGAGCCACTTCTACAAAAATGGATTTACTGTACACACACGTAAACATAGAAATGCGTGTCAGTCAGAGCAGTGCGTCTATGGTTGAGAAGTGCTTTGAAAGTACCAAATGTTTATAATTGTTTTTTAAATATAAAAATAAAGAGTTTTTAATGAGTTTTGTACTGGCATTTTGGTCATTTATGCACGTGAGTTACAATGTAGAGGTGAAAGCGTGCATATACCCATCTACCAACACATAACTACAAAATTTCATACTTAATCTCGTCTCGGTCTTAAGTATTTTTAGATATTTTAGACTCGGGATTTCAAATTAAAATACGATAGTTACCGAAACTAAGTGAGTCAACGCACGTATAAATAAATAGTGCCAAGGTTATCTTATTAGAGGTCAAAAACAGAGTGAAATCCGGAAGTGTTTCTGTTGTCGCGGTTACCAAATGCACATTCCAAATTTAAAGTCTTACACCTTGAAAGTTCGAAGTGCGTTCTGCGCGTTAATTTTGAAATGCTATTTGAGTGCGTTAATCATACGTCGTCCGTACTTTGTTCAATTATAATTATAACAAATACTTATTTGTCACGATTTCTGATTTTCCCTAGCTTGTAATATCTGTCGTATTTATGGCATTTTAATATGTATATAACGCAATACATACGTTTCTGCAAAAGCAATAATTTTACTGTATAGTTCATCTTTATTTGGCTTCATACGTCTTGCCCTTGCTTAAAACTTTGCTTAATACTACATAAGTTTGTAAGACCAGAAAACTTAAAACCTATTTGATACTTGAAGAAAATAAACTTTTATCTGTAGCTAATGTGTTACTTTTTTCACCTTTGGATGCTAAGGATTTATTTAAAAGATGAAACAGTGCTAAAATATGACGGATATGTAATAAAAATACACAAGAACAAACAAATAAAGTCATTTTATTTAATCGTATTAACATTTCCCGAATCTGACTACACCGTTATTTCACATTAAGACGCGTTGACCTTGTCACAAAACTTTTATTTTGATACAGACAGTGAAGCCCTCAACCAGGAACTTGCCTTTTTCTTATTCTTTCACCTTTTCAACTGCTGTTACAGTTCTCATTTGTGCATGAGCACGTGGAAAACTATTTTGTTAAAGGGGATTTAAAGTATCTAACTTAGAAGCAAATATTAATACAACATTCGATTTAAGTAGGTCATGTTTCTAATAAAGGTTAAGCTATTGTAAGTACTTCTACTGTTCAGTATATATAGCGGCAGTGCAGAGGCACACAGCGGTAACCAGCACTAAAACGTGTCTGTAGGTGGCTGTGTCGTCCTTTGTCCTTTGTCCTTTGCAGTGTCGCGGTCACAGCTGTGCTGCCATGGCGGCTCCGAACTCTGCGGAGCGGCGCGCGTGCTGGAACGCCAGGGACGAGCTTTGGAAGTGCTTGGATGAGAATTCCGACAACCCAGGTCCATGTGACAACCTCCGAAGGGTGTTCGAGGCCAGCTGTCCAGCTCAGTGGGTGAGCGTGTCTCATACCGTGTCTGCAATCGTGTCAAATACCGTACATGCGATGGCCAACATGTGTGCGTGTAACGAGCGTGAAACACGTGCAATGCAGATTGGGATGGACTAAAAACGTGTGGTGTTCCACCAACCTTCTGCAATCCTTTCACACATAAGATGATAGCAAGATGAAATCAGGCTTCTAAATTAATTGATCCCCCGCCCCTCCACCACCTCTTTTAACTTTAACGCAACAGCTGGACACATGAGTTGTGTCTATCAAGACAAGTTGTGCGAGTATAACAATTCAATAATATTTATTAAGGACACAGCACAGAAGGTCCATAGGTTAAAAGAAAGAAATAAAATAAGTAGAGTCAATACAAAATCGCAGGAGTGAGTTAATAAATACATAAAAGTAGTATAAAACAATAAAATAAAGCAATAAAATAAAAAACAAAACAAATATCAACCAAAATTAAATCTAGGGCTGCGGAAATTAACGATTAATCGTTAATTTTTAATCGATTAAATTTTCTTTAATCACTAATTTTTCGATAAATTTTTACAAATTTTTATTTCGGTTACTTATTTACTTCAATGCTACTTACCTTAGTAGATTTCTATTTCCGTTTAGACAGTAAACAACAATGGCGAGTAACGAAAGCAACGTTGCTGTT